>JAGDQP010061714.1:158-11995 GCA_022664845.1 Lepisma saccharinum
AAATCGGTCGCCATCTTGGATCCAAAATGGCCGCCGAACCCATTGTTGTATAGTATACACAGCCTAAACCGCTGGGGCTATTGAAATCAAATTTGGCATAAAGGTACAACATCACTTTTTGATTATGAAAATGTTACCTAATGAGTTCAAAGACACCATCTTGGATCCAAAATGGCGGACCTAAACATCAATTTTCCACAACGTTTGAGCTAGAGATACGAAATTTGGCATAAAGGTGCATTATGACGAGTAGCTTAGGGAAATTTCCAACATTTGGGAAAAGTCGCCATCTTGGATCCAAAATGACCGCCCAAAATCCCATTTTCACACCGTTTGAACTGGATAAAGGAAATTTTACTTGAAGTTGTACTATCACAAGTAGGTCACGACAAAATAAGAAAACTTTCAAAAAGTCGTCAACTTGGATTCAAAATGGCCGCCCAAAAACACACTATCTAAATAATTGAAGGTAGAGAAACGAAATTTTCAATGAAGGTGTATGACCAAGAGTAGGTTACAATAAATGGGGCAAATCTTCCCTTTGGGGGCGCAGCCAACCGTGGGAGGGTGAAGATGTACTCCGTGGTGGTGTAGTGCTGCAGTGAGATTTTGGTTAAGATAAAGGAGGCGCATCCTCTCAAAAGCACTGAAGTTGGGGGGCGAGCCCCGGCTCCCAGCGAAACTTAGAAATCTACCTCAGCCTGTAGGCCTACCGAAAGGGATTTTTATACTATCTAATCAAATCATATTTAGGACAAAGCACGGAGACTTTTACCATCATAACTTAAACACCGCGGATTTCTACCACCCTGAATATATGCGTGTTGATAGTATAATATCATTTTGCCCCTCCGCCGAAACTCAATGTCACTAAATTACTCTTGTATTCCCATCCTTAAAATACGAATTTCAGTATGAGCGTAAAACTTGTGGAATAGCCAAAGTCGAAAAACAGGATGAAATTGAGCGTCAATGAGAACAAAAACGTAACCATGCGAAAGAAGAACGAGTAACTCACCTAAAGTGTGTTACTAAAAAATAAGTAACTCGCCTAAGTGTGTTAATACGACTGTAGCTGAAGAATGATCATTCACTAAATCTATGTTGTTAAGTGGCACGGTATTATTCTAATTGTACTTTTAACAGTTATGCTCCAGGTATATTTTCGATCTTCGAAATTCTTCAAACTTGTAAAGAAAAAGACTGAGCTTTATACGAGTTTCAGTTTATATAATACTAAATGTTTTATCAGTTACTAGTCTTCAATTCAATATTTGATACTGAAGTATTAAGAACGACACTGGAAAATGTGCAAGCTAATAATTAATAAACGTGAATTTGTTTCTCATTTTCAAGTGATTCCATACATGAAATCACTTGAAAAAAAGATTGGTGACTAGACAATTACCAGAACTATAGCAAAGACAAATTTAAATCGAAACATACATTCTCAGGAACCAACACGTTCAATACAAGAAGAAGCAAGAGGAAAGAATATGTACACAAAAAGGCAAGTCTGAATATCTAACTGTAATCGCTTGTAATCAGTATAGCCAGACACGTAAATTCGAAGGTGGCTAATTCATTTTGAATAAGTTCCTCTTTCGTGGCACACATCTGTATTTCAACGAACATATTTTCAAACTTCAAAGAAATTTTATTAACTTCTGAAGAATTTTGATGAATAGTACAGTAGCTTGATTTTTCTACACTTTTTGGAAAGTATACTGCTGGTGTAATTTGGTATTGAGTGAAAACACGCTAAATTTTGCATGATATTTTGTGTAAGCTCCCATGGTTGATAAACATGAACTAGGAACACCATTCTGTACCACAAAATAATAATATATCCAAAATGAAATAGTCACTTCCAATTTATGTATCCAGCTACACCGACCTTAAGCGATTACAATCACATTCAGACTTGCCTTCTTCTGTACATATTCATTTCCGCTCTTATCTTTTTCTTATTGTACGTATTGGTTTTCTGAGGATGTATGATTCGATTTGAAACGTCAAACTTATTGTAATTGTCATTTTCACACAGACACAAAACTTAAACTAATTACACGTAAGTATATAACACATACTTCGAATCGTACAGCCTCTTTGCGCACCATGTTCCGACATATATTACATAAAAGACATTTACATCCTGTTCCATCTTTCCACACTACACTGCACACTAATCTCTAACAAATTTCAATTCTTTTAAACAAATCTCCTCCGGGATGGGTGTAAGCCATTGCGCTGTTACCTCCCGTACAAATAATTCTGTCTTGCATGTTAGACAACGTTTAAGGTTCTCAATTAAAACGTCAGATATATTTCATTCAAATAAGTATATGCTTGAGAATGTATGAAACCACTTCATAAAATATCACTAACGCGAATTTCTGTTATCCCTCCTTTTTTCAAACTAAATCAATTCACTATAAAGTATTATTCTTTATTAAAAAAACGCACAACTTTTTACGTCCATTTTGAATGCGAACAGCATACAGTCACAAAACCGAGTAGAATTGAGATGAGTACTTGCAGTAATGGGATTCTTTTTTAACTTTTCCCCCGAGAAACATAACTAACGTTCCATTTTTTTTTTCTTGCGTTTATGGCTTAAAAAGAAAAACAGTCATGACTTGTGAATGTGAACTGAATTCACGACTTTTCTGAAGAACGATGCAAACATTTTGTATACGGAGAAAGAAAATATTCCAAAGGCGTTTATGTCCTTATAAAGTTCAGATATTGGTTTAGATTGAGTCTTTTTTTTTTTTTTTTTTAACCTTTTCAAGTCTGTTGAACTTAGAAATATTCCTTACACTGTAGCAGGCTATGCTATGTTGCTTTATTTTTTCGTTTGTCTGGTTGTAAAGAAACAAAAAAATAAATATTCGACTGACCTACTTTCAGTTGATCAGTATATAATCCCGATGCTATCAAAGAATTTAACATTAAAAAAAATTACTAGCAACTGAGGAGAGTTATACGCATATTACCTTGTTGTATATTTCGAATACTGATTTCCAGATTCACACATGGTACCTTACACATTCATAAACAACACAAGACGCGCAAAAAGCGATAGAGGATGCTCGTGATGCAATCGGGAAATCCTGATCGTGGTGCCGGCTGTCCTGGAGTTGTTTTCTTTGTGTTTCCACCAGAAGACCCACTACAGAACTTGTCATTTTCGTTCCCTCTTATTTGACGGATTACATTTAAAACATAAGAGAAAGTTAAGGGTAGATGGGGAAATTAACACCGTTTTCTAGCGGTGTGATCAATCAAGTAACGGTTTATGGTCACTCATAATAGACAACGTGGTCCCATTAGCAACTCTTAGGGAGTTTACATGAACTGAAGGCTGCTGCTGCCCATGATGTTGCTATTAATTTTCTTACTGTGTATTTCAGAGGAAGAGGGGTTCGTATTCCCATGAGTAAATATTACATTAATCTCAGGAGAAATACGTAAATTAGAGCTGTCTACACGGTTCTGAATACAGGACGTGCCGGTTTCAAGGTTAGTACGTTACCACTGAACTCAGTCGCGTTCCTTTGTTGAATGACAGAACTTTTCCGCATATTGCTACACTGAAAGAATAGTAGTTGTTCAAATGCCAAGCAATGACTGATGTAATAAAATATTTAAGAACTGAAATAACAGACTGTCAAACTAGTTTGGCAGAAAGTACCAACACACGAATTATTGAAGCATATTTTAAATGAAAAACGCAGTAACAAAAATAAATTAACACGATATACACAAATCAAAACAAACATAACAGTGTGTCATTCCAGTTAAAAAAAACTTGCAATATTCAAAAGTTCCACTTCTGTGACCATTTTCTCGTTACGAGAGAAGCAAAAGGTGTTATATCCTTACCTTGAGAAAGCCATTATTTAATTTTCATGACGTTAGGCTTTTGTTTCGTTTGAAGCAACAAGTTCGTTCTTCTTCGTTCTCAACCGGTTAGTGCTATCAACGAGGCCTATGGGGACGAAACCCATTATACAACACCATTGTTCAAAAAAGCGAGACTTTTAGTATCCTCTTGAGGGAACGCGTCAACTTTTGTCAATTTTCTCCACTTTAATCCCCTCTGCTCCATCCTCCTGCTTCATATTAACTAAAGGACTGAGTAGAAATTACCGACTTGTTGCGAAATGTCACAAACCAGCTCTTGCGCTATGCATTGCATGCATGTTGATACACCTAATTTTCAACCAAATTACTTACTTTCATATAAATTTTGATTAACGAACACCACAATCTAAACATTATGTGCTGCACATGGATCTCACGTACGCGTACGAGCAAGCACTCCACTATGATCTATTTTCAATTCTTGAAACATGTATGTGCGTGAAGACTGAAACATAAAATGTCGAAGCCACAAATAAGTCACATGTCTATGAAGTACAATTCAACACATTTGTGGTTTTGGCATTGAATTGACGATATGGGGGGGGGGGGAGGTATCCTGACGTGCTCTACAAAACCCGTCAGTTTTCTTCAACACTTTTTGATATTATTATCGGAGCATGAACAAAAACGTGAACGAGATTGCATTCTCATGTATGCATGTTTTGTGTGAATTAGTAATTAACTATAACGATTTCAGAAATAAGCCCATATGCAATCTGGACTAATTGCTGAAAGATCTTCGACATGTTTCTGAAGATTCATTGAATTCAATGTAAACAATATATATACTAGATAAATTAATATCTAATAGATTGTAAAGTTTCAATAATATTTTTTGCGTAGTATACCTTCGTCTATCTCTTTTCGCGCTAGGAAATCTTATATCAGCGATTCTTAATACAGTGTCCGCGGACTCCAGGGCAGCTACCAAACAGAAACATATTTACAACCATTTTTCCTCCTTTTACTTCATAAAGGACAAACAGCTTTTATTACCAACAGTATAATATTTAAAGTTTAAATAACTTAATGACTTAACTCTATTACTACTTTAAATTCTAATTACGTCTATTTCTTTTGTTACTATGGATGCAATGTGTAAAGTAACTACCTTGTGTATATGAATTATCACTGATTTCACGGGGTTCACAATGTGGAAAAGGTAGGAAACCACTGATCTAAATAATGCTGATGATATAATAATTTTCATTGCAGGTGTGAAGGAATGCAGAAAATAATCCTGGATATCAGATAAATACTATACATATTTCCTCTGCTGTTTATTTTATTTGTATTAATAAATCGAAATATAAGCTGGAAAATGGATGTGAAAAAAAAATCGTTTCATCGAACTCTAATTTGATGAACATTCTGGATGTCGTATAGAATATGCCTGGCCCATAAATTCGCACCTTAATTTTCTCGTCGCTCAGACGTAGCAGCTGCTGTATATTAGAAGCGATCAGGACGTCCATATTAATCATGTTTATTGATCCTGATCTTTTGGAAGATGCTCAGTCTTACCGCGAGAAGCACCCTAACAACGAAAGCTTTTCTGTATAAGTGAGAGCCCATTGGAATACGTAAATAGCTGAGTTGCGAAAGGGGAAGAGGAAGAATGAAGCCGCAGGATATGGTTGTAAATTAACTGACAGCGTGCTTTGTAAGCAAAATTACATTAATGCAGTGTTCCTGTAAACAATATCGAGAGTTTCCGCGTGACAGTTTGTATGAAACGGTATTCAGAGGAAGTTTCACGATTTTGTTCTGATAATTACTGTTCTTCTTCTCTCTTTGTATTACAATTTTAACTCTTTTGATAGAAACATTTGTTACGTTATGAATAACACTTTTGTTGTTGTAGCTACAAACAGTTTCCAAGAATCCAGTGTTTACCGCTATTTAGAAGTCAACTTTTAAAATAGTAATTCGTTCTTATTTTGATGTAATGTTATTCAAATTGATTATCAAATAATGCATTATGAATTAAAATGTTATATATAACAAAATGTTCATCGGATTTTGTACCTTCCAGAGGCCTGTTCAGGGAACAACTTTTGCTTACTTTCCTCTACGTTACGCACACTAGCACTTAGAAGTTATAGGCCTACTGAACGGAGTGGTTTAGACTTTAGAGCTCACTATACCAAAAGCTTCAAGTCTCGTCCATAGAAGCTCATAAGCTCGTTTAGAACATTAGTAACAACTCAAAGTCTCAAACTTTCAAACTATGCATCCATGCATGTGTATGTGTTGAAAAAAAGTTCCCGATCTATGAAAAACGCCAATTTTACACAACACCCTTTTCCTTTACATGCGCCTGTCTATGAAAGGTCAAATGTTAAAAAAAAAAAAAAAAAGTTAAACGTCAGTACCACGCTTCCTTTAACTCCCTAGTGCCCAGAAGAAGCAAGGACACTCTGGTAACAAGGGAGTGAAAGTCCTATGGCATAGTCAGTTCTATGGTTTGTGTTCTTTTTTGTTTGGAGTTTCGTAATTGTAAGAGACCGATTTCTTTACTTCGCCTATCAAGTCAATCACAGTATTACGATATTCACTTGTTCAAATTGAATTTCCATATAGCCATCTTTGTAAACTTCTGTTGAAGAAACTAGTGGGTGCTTTCTGAAATTACGAACATTGTAGTTATTTGTTATGGTTGTTTTGTGTGTATTAACTGTTGTTGATTGTTGGCTATTAATTGTCCACTAGGATCATTATATGTTTTAGTTCTTTGTTGTGGTTTCTTGTTAATGAGTATTAAATGTCGTTGACTGTTTGCTATTAATTGTCCACTAGGTTATTATTTCTGACTGTAGCATGACCCATAATTTGAAATGAAGGAGGTGTGATGTGGTAGGGTGTGTCAAACTCTGTCTCTCTCTACAAGTGTAAGAGGGGTGGGGGAAAATGTTTGTTCCTCATGCGTTTGCTTTGTCCGATTGTATCTGATTGGTAGTGATTATAATGGTGGTATGTCCTTAGGTACCTAGAAATAGGCCCTGGCCGACCACCTTCCAATATCCTTTCCCCTACCCTATCCCGGCCTGAGCAAGAGTTCCCTAAGGTCAAATAAAGTTGTAGATTAGCTTGCTACACTGTAATCTATGGTTAGTAACATTTCTGCTGTATATACGGATATTGTGACCTTGAAGTTGAATAGAACGGTAGCTGTAAGCAGTTCAATCCGAAACCTTTTCAAAAGCACGTAATTAACTATCTATCCGCTAGGATTATTATCTTTGCTGTTACTCAGTTCGATAGGAGGATGGGTGCACTTCAACGCGCCACACATGGAAGTACTGAAGACAACTCTTGAGCGTCCTGGAGTTGAACCCGGGCCTCCCAATTAGTAGTCAGGCGCGCTACCGCCTGACCTACAGGTGGACATATTTTCATCCAGCAGTTAGAGATTTTTTTTTTTCGTTTGTTTCCAGGGAAAAATTGTTATTCGATGTGCTTTCTCTTTCTATTATTACTGTTGAGTACTACTATCCCTGCTTGAGATTAACACTTCTCTATACTGGTATACTCTGTTATTTACTTTATCATGTAATTTTTTAAGTAGCATTACGAAGTTGGGTACATACCACGCCAGGATTCACAACACCAGTAGAGTATGAAGAGCGAAAATGCGTTTAAATTGGTCTAGACTAATCTAATTGTCTAAATATAGACTATTTTGCCTCATGAAAAAAGTAAAGTTGTTAAAACTAAACCAAAAGCGAACAGAGAAATAAACTCCTCTTTACGTCGTAATATTACCCCAAAGACACCAGACGGAAACTTTTTTTTGTTAATAATAACATTAATTAAATAGAACCAATGAGAGGCGAATCTTTGGAAGTGGCTAAGTGCGTTTGCTGGAGGATTCTTCTTGATGCTACCGATAGACCGGGATGATAGAGGCATATGTCATGAAATCAATACATCAAGATGTCGAGGATATAAGAAGAATTCCTTTGGAATTCAGAAATGGAATGTGAAGATGATGTCTGCATGAAAATTGCATTCTTTCTACCGCAAGGCGAGTTTGTACCAAGCTAACCTAGGAAGTGTTCTACTTTTAATACTAATATAACCGAAATATCGGATACTAATATAACTGAGAAGTCCTCCTCTCGTTCCAATCATAGCCTATATTGGGATTTCCAAAGACCAATGTGAATTTTGAAAATAACAAGCCCAGTTGGGTAGTCTAACCTTCTCTGAATGGCCTTGGAACTTTCCCAACAAACTCTCTCGAAACAGCTTTACGTTCTCCATCTCTTGCAGAGAAATGGCATGGGAATAATCACAGCAGGTTGGGTGAACAGCGGGAGGCAACTCGGGTGAAATCTTCCGCGAAAACATTCTGACAGTTGAAGCGGGAAATGGAATGTTGGAAATTACAAGACTTGAAATTACTCTATAGTGTCACACACAAATTTCGAACGATGGAATCAAAGAAAAATACTAAGACCTTAAACTAAGATGAAATTTGCTAATAAGGAATTACGTTGATACTTAATACACTTGGATCACTTTCCAATTCAATTTCTCAAATTCTGTAAGAGATTATTAAACAATTTAAGTTAATATCATGGCATATTGAACAATGTATTTTATGCTTTGCGATACACACGCGATTTACGGAACGTTGTAAGGAAGTGACGCTATATCTGATAATATAACATGCAAGTATAACAGAGAAACGTATCAGCTCCAACAATTAGTTTGAGGACATGAAGCGTCGATCTACACTCACAATTTGGTTGTTAGAGTCGAAAAAACGCCTGTAACGAGTACAAACTATTATTTCAAGAGTCTAACAAAAGACACAGGTATCAAGGTGAGCCGTAATTTGATGAAACAATATGCTAAAAGGTTTCGTGGGTAAATTTAAACTAAAAGTAGGTAATATGTTTAGTAAGCCAAAGTGCATTTAATTTTACGTGTTTGTTTTGTGAAAGAACGAAGCAAAATTGTAAAATAAAATATATTGACCATAATTAATAAATATAGTGGACACGATCGTACTTATGCACAGGGACACGGTGCGCTAGCTCCAGCTCAGAAAAATTAAAAGCTTAACAATAAGGTTTAAATTTGAAGAATTAATAGTATATACATGAACCATTCCACGAATATGTCAACACCAGTAGTAAAATGTGAAACACTGTGGATTTTTTAAATTAATGCAATCGGTATTCTTGGATGGTTTGCGATGTATGTTTACAGAAAGAAAATTTAAAAGTCATTAGTACAAATGCGTAATGAGCTTCTGTACTGGGGGTTATATAAAAATTCACAAAAACAGCTACGCCATTACTTCGTTTTAATAGTGAATTATTCAGCCACAAATGTAGGAATCTACGAGGGGCGTATCATAATGATTTACAATTTTCAATGTGTCATGTGTCCCGCCGATGGCAATTCATGTATATCACAATAAACGTAATATGTTTGTCTGTTTACACGTGGTAGCATTAATCTAACAGTCGATATCCATAGCCAAGTCAGGGCAGTTATCACAGTGAGAACGACTCGTTACAACACAGAGAAGGATCAGCAAAGGCAGCGCTGAACATTCTTGTTTCTATGGAAAGAGGGTGTATAACTTCGGATATTCACAGAAGGCTAGTGTGTAGTGAACATGTGCCATCACAGGAAAAAAAAAAACATGGCCGCACATCGACCACAAAGAGGACCAGTTCTTACAGGAAAGTGAGTGCGACATCACCATTGTGGAAAACCTAATCTGAAGAACAGGCGTATCACTTTCCACCTCCAATTCGGAAAATGTGATACGTATGTTCTTCAGAATTGGGGTTTCCACAATAGTGATCTCTCATGGTGATGTCACGCTCAAATTCCTGACAGAACTTGTCACGCTCACTTTCCTGCCAGAATTGCTCCCCTTCGCGATCGATGTGCGGCTACGTTTCCACCTATCCACTCAATTGTAAACCGTTTACTGTGATACATCTCTTTCCATAGAAACCAGGATATCCAGCGCTGCCTTTGCTGATCCTTCTCTATGTTGTCCGGAGTCATTCTCACGGTGATGAGATAACTGCGCTGTCTTGGCTATGGATTTCGATTGTCAGACTAATGCTGCTACCTGTGATATGGATAAACAGCCAACCGGTGGAACATCACTAATATAAGCCCCTCGTAAATTTTTGAAACTGATATATTAAACTTCGTTCTTTCTGTATTGATATAAGCTAATAGTTGCTTCCTTAATCATCTTTCTGTATTGACATAAGCTAATGCCTGCTTCCTTAATAGATCTTCCTTACGGCCTGGCAAGAATTATAAAAATCGACTGCATGATCATGTCAGTATGTGACGTTCCACATATAAAAAGTACTATACACTGCAGAATATTTGGTAAAAAAGTACATTGTTTTCATATGGTGCGTTCTAATCACAATAAATTAGGTGTAAATCATTAATGAGCAATACCATGCGTCACGAACTGACATTCATAATACACTTTTCGAATGTCATTGCCGTATAACATACCGGACAAGTTCAACAATGCGAACGGAGCATAATGGCATGATAGAAGAGATGTTTGGGATCATGTTCATGATTAAATAACACGTATACAATCAAAACAGCATTATTTGATACTAAAGTTCCCGTCATATACTGACATTTTTGCATCCCACAGTTACACTTGATGTACATTTACTTACACTCTCTGAAAGTATGTGCCTAACGAAGTTTTCTAATATTCCACTTAAAAGGGGAATGTTTGAAGCTTAGATTTTATAAAAACGATACATTATATAAAGGACAAATAGGAAGAAGAAAAAAAACAGAGTCACATACTGACATTATCATGCAGTCGAGTTTTATAATGCTTTCCACGCCGCCGTAAGCGATAAAAAAAAATTAGTTCATTTATTTATGTCAATACAGAAAAGAAAGAAGTTTAATACACAACACAAATTTTGAATTCCTGCATTTTAGGTGTACAATTCATAGTTCAAATTAAATAAAATCGTAGCTTGTTTCTGACTTAAATATTTCAACAACAAGCCATTACGCATTTGCAGACATTTTTCAAATATTTGTAGCAAACAAACATTCATGGTATACACGCACTATATACTACAGTAGTATCTTATTTAGAATTTCTAATTGAGTCTAATTTCTAATAGAATTTGTTTATTTCTATCAGAATGTATAAGAATCAAGTAAATCATCTAATAATTTACAGATGTCAGTATATGACGCTGTGTTTTTCTTCCTATACGCCGTTAATATTTAAAATATTTAAATAAACTGATATTGTCTTTATGAAAATAAATACTCAAACATTCCCCTTGTAAGGGATATATTAAAAACTTTTGGTGAACCCATACTTACAGAGTGTTTGGGGGTAAATATACATCAAAGTATAAGTGTGGATTGCAAAAAAGTCAGTATGTGACAAATACTATATACAGATGCTTATCAGAATAATGGAAACACCTGTAGTTGGCAACACGTCAGATGTATGGGTTGGCAGTGGTGTCGTGGCGACCGCAGCGCCGGACTGCTGGTGGTGGTGTGTTAGGTCGGTCTCCATACTACGTCAGGCGTCGTGGAACAGGAGTGTGCAGTGGCTGCAGCAGACGGAGGTAGTGTAAAATGGGAGACCTCTCAGAGTTTCAAAGAGGGCAAACTGTTGGTGCGCGGTTATGTCGAGTGAGTGTGACGGCAGTGGCTAGTGTGTTAGGTGTGTCGCCAGGGACAGTGTCGAAGGTGATGACGGCCTACACAACACACGGGAAAACCACATCGGGGAAGCGGAACAGTGGGCGGAAGAAAAGCATCAGTGACAGGGCACGCCGGGTATTAAAGCGCATTGTCACGCGGAACCGTCGTGCCACTGCGGCGCAAGTGACGGAGGAACTCAATCAGCACCTCCC
>JAGDQP010061716.1:0-11995 GCA_022664845.1 Lepisma saccharinum
ATTCCACTTGCTACTATTCACGACCTCTATGCCTCCATCCCACGTCGCATCAAGGCTGTTCTGAAGGCGAAAGGTGGCCCGACACCATATTAATCTGGTAAGTTGCACTTTCGTTCAGGTGTTTCCATTATTCTGATAAGCATCTGTATATTCTTCTTCTTTTCTCACTTTATTTCTTCATACGTCTCAACATTTAGTTACTTCAATATTTTTCTTCATACCATTCCTTTTCCATCATTACTATTGCTCCGACCTTTGTCATGACCTTCGGATATTCTGTTCAAGGTCACAAAGAAAAAAAAGCGATCGTTGAAGAATTGGTGTATAGGCTAGAAAAGCCATTACAGGTAATAGAAGTCAGAGAAGCACTGTAATAATGAAGAATGTTTCAAAGAAAATAAATTTCGGCGAAGTTCCTGGGCTTACATGACAAATCTGTTAATTTTCCAAGGCACATATTGATACAATTATATTTGTAACGTACTGGTAACAATGATAAGAAAACACTTTTCTATTTAGTCGATTGTACACGATGAGGTGACATCAATTAAGTTTTGTACTATACGTATAGATATTGTCTTTAACAATTCCCTAGTACAAATTTTATATATTATATGTGTTCCTTCTCTCTCCAAGATAAACAAGAAAACAGTTCAGACTCTTCTGAGATATTCCGGTTTCTTGAAGTTTCAAAATTATTACTTTCGATAAGGGTTCTGAAAGAAACTTGTATTCTATCTGAAAACTTAATGTAAGCCATTTGAATATGACAAAAATTTGTCTCCATTACTGTGTGTATTTCGTTTTAAATCCTTACTGCTTATGCATTATTTTACTTGTTGTCACTGTTCGAAGAACATAAAAAGTTGTTACAATTTTGTGTTAGGTGGCCTAGTTTATGACATATATAACAAATTCGAATATGCATTTTTGTTTGTATATTTTATAACACTTATATATTAACTTGTGAACTACTTCCCTCGGATTTAACTCACAACAGCAACTAGAAACAAAGAAATATACGGGATTGGAAATATTTTTTTTTGTGTGTGTGTTTGACGAGGAAGAAAGAAGACTACAGTTACGTCTAAAGTGGTTTTGCGTTCTATTATTGTTCTTCTGGAAAAGGAAAGAAAAAATCAGATGGGAATAAGATTTTTTCCTCTTCCTTGCCATTTTTAAAAATACATTTTTGTGGCACATCTGGTGTATCCATTCAGAAGATCATTATGTCAGGAATGAAGAAAAAAAATACAAGAAAATTTCACAACATTTCTGTATAAATCTCAGAAACGCGAGGTGAGGATACTTTCCTGCATTCTTTGTCTCTCTCTCTCTCTCTATTTCTCTGTTTCGTTGATAGGTGTGGTGATGGTGAAAAGAAAGAAAAGGAAGAAAGAGTCTCCTTCGACTCCCCTCAAATATTTATGAAAGTTCCGGCTTTATTCCAGACACTGAAAAAGGCAGATTTTCAAAAAAGTTTTGTCGTAAAAGCTACTGTTATTGTATGCGAGACAGTCAGAAATCAGGAGAATAGAAGAATATAAAAGAAGCAAGACAGAGAGACGAAGAAAAGGAGATGCTTTGAGTTGAGGAAAAGATTCATCAATCTAAGTTTCCCAGTTGATGCAGGGATTTCTTTTCTTTTTTTTCTTCTTTGATATTTTACTGTTTCATTCCTCTGATGTTTTTTTTTTTTTTTTATTTTACAGAAACTTCGTCAGCATTGCCAAAATACTGTGATACTAACGAAACGCCACAACAAGAAATGGAGACGAAATGTATAAGTTACGTGTCGTAAAAGTTAAGGATTGAACATATTCATTTTCTTAATGTTTGTCGTTGAAAGTTCAGAGACTCTGAGTTCAATTCTATGTTCTGTTATCTACATCTACTTAAGTTACTTTGAGCTTATGGTCTTTCAAAACTTGCAAAATATTTTCAATTTTCCAGTTTTCTTAATTTGATAATGGATATAGCTCAATGTCGTTTCTAAGTGAGTCAACTAATTGCTTCATTGTAATCAATGGAGGCTTGTTTCGATATCTGGCGCGAGGACAGAAGTGGTGAAAACATCACTGTAAACTATAGATCCTGCCCGTTGGACTTTCTATCGGAGGCAATGACAAACCACAATCGGTTCACCTTGTCCAGCTCATAGATCTAAATCGGAATGGAACATTTACTGCCATCATCATCATAGTCCACCCTGTACCCTATTAAGACGTGTGCCATAAAGACAGGTCGTTTCAATTCATTTGGAAGAGAGCATAACTCAGTATAACGAGAAAGTGAGCTGCTGCCCTGGAACATTAACGGAGAATGTTTTGGTAAACTAACATTTTTTTTCGAATTTCTAACATCAAATAAAAGTACAACAAAACGACAGATGTCAGCAACAGATTTCAACAAAGAGTACTAATACTTTAATTTACTTTAATTGTTTATTTATTGCACCAAAGCAAAAGTGTGTCAATGAAATAATTGGACGAACCTCACGTGTAGTTTATTTATATCGAAAGAAGGCACAAAGGTCCTTTCAAGAGCTTTATGAAACATTCGTAGTTCGCTGGTTACAGATGCTTAAATTTAATACTCCACCGCTTCAAATGACGAAGAATCTTAACAAGTAACAATGGGCGATGTCTTTTTAGGAAATACCAACCGAAAACGTACCCAAAGAAAGTATTATTAGCATTTTTCTACGATTGAGGAGTGCCCACCTCATAAAAGTACATCACGACATAGAATTGATCTTATGAGGTAGACAAGAATAAAGAAAATTCCTCTCTGGTAAGCTCGTCAACCACAGACTTTCCTTAAGTACCTTTCATTTGCTGTATTTATTTTGATTGTGATATTCTAAGGCGATACTCTGCTTACGTTATTACTTATCGAGATATTATACACTATTTCTAATTAAGTCACGATAAAGTTGAGGGCCTGCGCCTCCAAAATTAAGCATAATTCGAAATTTCTGGAAAGGAATATTTCCTGTTTAGATGTGTATAATTACTCTCTAAACTGAAATGGTCTAATTAAACATAAGATTAGATATCCAGTAGGATTTTACTGCCATCTAGATTTTGATATAGCTTGTCAGTTTACACGAACCATAGTTTGTACCTATAAACACCAGATAATTTTCTGCCCTTGGTCATTTGTACTTGCTTCCAATTTAAACGCTGCTACAATTCCTCGCTTTACAGAATAGTTGGATTGTCACAAATTTAGTATAAGAAACTAAATCAGTGTTTATTTAGTGCATGTGGTGACGTGCTAGTTTTGCATTGTAGCAACCGGTCAGCGATGCCGAAGCAGTTATAGTGACATCACCCTGTTCATGTACAGAAAACGGCGTGCTTTTATGGCGTTTGAGGTTATACAGAGAAGCAACGCGCATTAGTGTCGTAAACAATTGAGGTAGAACTGTAATGAAAGCTCCCCTTCATTTTTGGTTAGTAGAAGTAATAGAAGGAATAAGTTGAACAAATTGCCTATTACTAATAAGATGACAAAAATTAGCCTCCCTCACCCTCATATCCTACGTGACAATTGCCCCAAATACTATATTTTTACTAATTATTTCATCAGTAACAATTGGAGCAACTACTGCCGAATGGGTAAACGTATTTTAACGTCACAAGGAAAACTTAAAAACGTCCCTACACTTCATCATGTAGCGTGATAACCACTTGGCTATTTGATGGTCAAGAAACTCTTCATAGGGATACTCTTTCGTGATATTCTTTGTATTATCTCTGTAGCTACTAGGGAACTTTGTGAAGACAGTCAAAAAACTAGGATACGCTGTCTACCTCATATCGTAATCATGTCAGCAGCAGCAGTTGATCAGGCTGAAAGATGGTAGCTATGAGCAGCTGAGAAACTTTCGTATTTAACTAGCACCTTTAATCCCGCCACTATAATACAAACGAGTCGTATTATAAACAAAAGTGCTATAATACAAAAGGAAATTTACGTTTGTCTCTATTGAAAGGGTAAAATCTTTTTTTCCGACATTTCCTGTTTACTGTGAGCAATCTAAGTTCATCTACAGAAGAATATTTAGTAGATCTATAAAGACACATAAAAGCTCCTCAAGAGGTTCAATTATCGCGTCATCCACAGTCCAAGATGTTTCGAGTTTTTTTAAAAGCTGTAACATAAGACTTAAACTTTTGAGACAGCAGCATTTTCAAGGGTTTCACTTTTCCTTTTCCTTTAAAGACATTTGCCCAATCACACCCGTGCAATTGTGAAGTCCAAGTGGCACAGACCTATTCTCAGAACCATGTTCATCTCCCAGCTTTGTAATGTTTAGTAGTCTTTTTTAGTTTCCAGAATCGGTCTGACTGGTTTAGCATTTGTATGTATATATATTTTTATAAATTTGGAATTCCTAAAATCCTTTTCTGAGAAAAATAATTATTTTTTGTATTCAGTCAGAAAAATCCATTTATTTGATACCCTACATGATATACTTTATAAACTTTCAACCCCCGACCCCCACCTTTTGCCTCCAACTTTGGGGAACTCTTATAGAACAATTCATATTTATTTGGGCCAACATAAGTAACACAGTGCCGAGATTGAAGTTTAAATGAGTTTTAATAATTTTCCCCTCAATTGAAGGTCATTAAAATATATGATAAATGAACGGTTTTTGACCTGTTGATTGTACCAAAAATGGCCGTCATTTTTTTTATAATTTTATTTGTACCATAAGGAATAAAAATAAATTGGTCCCGATGGATGAGAGGGATGCACGTGGGGGCCCTCTGGCCCCGTTCCTAAGATAGTCTCGGTATTTATTTCTCTTTGTTAAAGTGAACACAATTAAACTGAACTAACATACCACTAATTTTCAGAACTTGCGACCGAACATCAGATCTACTATATTTCAGATACACTATATTACTATAAGACTATTTTATATGCTCGTGACTACTATATAACAACTTAACAGAAACTTCCGTAAAAACTGAAGTGCGATTGTTGCTATGTTGTGCGATTGTTGCTATGTTGTGTGGGGATTCAGTGTACAACCTTAATATTAGACTGATATGACCATATCTGATAATCTGGAAAATAGCACATCACTTTCCCACATAATTCCTACGTTTGTCAAAACAGATGCGCCATCTGTTGGGAAACAACTATATTAAGGCAAAGGAAAATGTGTGCCAAGTGCATAATTACTTACTTATGCCTTACTTGTTTGACATTGGAGTGTGGTAGTCCAACGGGACGACTTCGGGAGAATATATTGGATGTGTAAGGCACTCAAATTGAATTGCACGTATCTTTGAGGTTGCATGTGCCGTGCGTTTCCTCATTGAAGCAGTACACTCTTTGTCATAAATGCACGACGATTTGTTTGGATGACAAGCTTCATATATGTTATCAACAGTGTCTGAATATATTTTGATGTTCATTGGTTTTTCCCCTATGCATGCTCCTAATATATGAAAAAAGAAATTATTACTTTCCCTGAGCTATCGTAACTTCAAAACTTTGTTGGGTTTGATTACTGAGAGTTGTGTCATTACTTCGGGTTTTCGTTTCTGGTTGAAAATAATGAACATAGTTTTCATCTCCAGTTAGCGATTCCGCCAGACCCACCAAATCCTCGAGAGCACCTCCAAATTAAAAATTTTGATGATCCAAAATTAGATTGAACCCGTGCAAACCCCCCCTTCCCCCCCCCCCAACCCATCAATTTTGACTTTACACTCCGAAACTGAAAATCCTGGCGGGATCTTTGTCTCAGACATCTGAGAGTCGTTACACATGCATCAATACACAATTCTTTCATATCATGTATCAATTTTCTAGGAACGCTCCTTGTGGACACCTGGGTTCTTTTACTATATTCTTCGCCCTGAGGCTTAGATGCGTAAATGTCATAAATACAATTCAATTCAATTTTATGGAATTCCTCTTCAATTCAATTTTATGGAATTCCTCTTCAATTCAATTTTATGGAATTCCTCTTCAAGACAGTGCTATAAAGAAGAGCATATTCGAAAGAGCGAAGGTAATTTTCCAATCACAACGGAAAATCCAGACAAGGCATTTCTATTTGAAGTGTTATTAATAATCGAGGCAACAATATTCTCCATGGAGCTCTTGTAAGGAACGTTCACAGTCTATCTGATATTTATATAGATAACGAAATATCTATCTGATATTTACATCCGCACAAATGTACTAAAATTTAACTGTATACTTCACTAAACCACATAACAAGATGTTGTATCTGATCCCAAATGTTTGAATGTGGAGGATATTATGACGTCATGGCACTCAGCGATAAAAGTCCCGGTGTTAATTTTAACTACTTTTCTTTGTGTTATCCTGAGTTGTATCGTAAGAATTGAAGAGAAATAACCCAAAACACAGTTGTGAATTGAATTATATGTTATGGTCTTTGGGCTTCTAAGGCTCAGGCCGGCATAGGGGAGGGGAAAGGATTCGAGAAGATCTCGGCTAGGGTCTAAGTTGAAGGTGCCATCCCGGCAATTGCCCGGTGTGACTGAAGAAAAAACCTGGGAAAACCTCAGTCAGGATGGTTAGCCGCTGGAATCGAACCCACGACCTCCCAAATGCTCTACTACTGAACTACGGCGACTCGGTAACACAGTTGTGTTATTTATTTTATTTAAAGCTGAACTTGTCGTTCTAACTCGGAGTCTTTCGGCTGCTCGTTGTTGTCGATCCAACAATCACTAAAATGACTTCAGCATGGAATCAGTGATAGGCTACAAAATGGACATATTCCAAATATTTAACATACTGAAGGAACATAACTTGTCAAAATTAATACTACACAATGTTAGTAATTGACTACAAGCTAATACCATCAACAAAGAAGCTTCAAAGGGAGAAGAAACATCTTTGAAGTTTTGAAGTGGTGACAAGTAATTAAACCTCATCCCATATACCCCAACAGCATACATAATCTTGCATGGTGAAACACCAGTGGATTAGAAAACTGATAATTACTGTTTCGAGTACTTGTCAAGGTATCTTCAAATTGTATGTTAAGCCACACATAAAAAAGGCTAGATTAGCAGCGCAAGCTCAACACAGCACCGAATTTAGCACCGTTCAACACAGTCTTTATGTTAAAACTATAACACAGGTTCTGTGTTAGTCAATAACACCAACTCCTCTGACTGGAAGTAACCCACAGAAGTTGTAGTCATTCTCGAAAGCTCAGTGCTAAAATTATGTTCAATTAATACCAGAATCGTTTCCTGTGTAGCATTAATTTAGTCGTACTTAATTTATCCGAGTTCTTTATGTAACCCGAGCGACATCTATGAAATTTGTGTCGCATACTAACAAGGATATGATTTGTCATTTGCAGCAGCAACTTCAGGAGTGGGCATGTTAATTAGTAAAGATATTTATAAATGCAAAGATTGTCAATAAAGATAATCAAGTTAGAATCAAAATCTATATATTCATTGTCTTTCATGCTGAGTAATAAAGAGAGTAGCTATAAAGAAAAGGCGAGATAAGATGATTCAAACTTCGTCAGAGTCTTCCCTCTCTTTTTTCCTTATTCCAGAAGAGGAGGAAAAAACACTTTCTCCCTAACTCTGCTACTCTTCTCCTGTTTTCTCGGATCGGAAATGACTTTTTCCTTGTGATTGAGGAACGGGTGTCATCGCTCTCCATCGTTGTGACGAAATTACTGAATGGTGCTTGTGACAGAGCGTTTTTCGAAGTCCTCTCTCTGTCTCTCTTTCTCTCTCTCGTTCTAAAATATTAAACATTCAACGTTGCTTCACGATTCCATTTATTACAACTCCCCTCAGGCATGTGGAGAGCCCATCAGATTCAGTTTAATGGCGTCATTTCTTTCCATATAGTAAGGAAGAAGAGCAAACATACACGCACTGTCTCTCTCCTCTCTCTCTCTCTCCTCTATCTCTCATACACACACACACACACACACACACACACACACACACACACACACACACATGCTCTATATTTTTCTTAAGCTAAAAAAGAGGAAGCAAGCGAGGAAAATACGGATATTCACTAAACTAGTCACGGCACAGCAGGATGGTAGAAGAAGACATCTTTGTCGACACGAGCCTATTCCTTCCCGATCACTGAAGTGAGTGTAGCTTGAATTACGAAGATGACGAAGAGAAAACGTAAAGCCGATTTGCTTGAACGATCTTCCTAAAGAGAAAGTGAGAGTGAAAGTAGAGAAGGGCCTGAAGAAAGTATCTATATTCCCTTCATTGATGTTATATCTTTCCGTGAAGATTTTTTTTTTAATAAAAAGACAAGTGTGTCTAAAAGAAAAACATACTGATCTCAAATCAAATTACAGTCTAAACTTTCGGAGTATAACAATATTTGACACTTGGGGACTCGCGTATGTGTTTGTGTGATCGTTGAAAGGAGATATAGACACACACAAGTAGTAACCTTGAGAATACTACGTCACTTCCATGACAACAATAAGGTTTTTTGAAATATGGTATCATATGGAAAGTAACATAGCTTCTTTTCGCGGCGTTATTTACCACCGGTCTTATTGAAAGCAGAGGAACTGAGACGAAAATTATTACTAGTAATTTCTGTGCATCTAAATTTGCATGCGCTCTTTCATGTTTCTACGCTATCATCGCTCGCTCGATCTCACCATATTGTCAGCAAGAAACCTTGGTTTGTGATTTAAACCAGAAAACTTTTCCTTAGAAACCACCAACGTCACACTTCTTCCCTCTCTTTCACAGCACATTGTGTACGAAAAAGAACTCAAGAGTTTCAATGAGATGAAATATTTGCTATACTCAATCTTCAATTCATTTAGTCTTTTTCCTTTTCCTTTCCTTTTGTCATGCGTTGCAGCACAATATCGCCTTGTTTGTGAGAGTCTCTGGTAGGCACTTAATTTGAAGTGTCAGCCACCTGCGTGTCTTTTGAATGTATTCAAAGTACTTTGAATAATGTCTCAATAATGTAGTCAAACCTCTTATAAGGTACGTTCTACGTCACTTTACAGTTTTCTGATATGGTAGCTTAAAATGTGCTTCTACAATATAGCCTACAGTGTATAGGTAAATTATGGGAACGCTACAGAGTCTAGAATAGATATCAGTGTCATATATTAATAATGCATACTTTTTGAAGCAAAAGCGTGTTTAAAAACTATGTTGTTACCTCTCTTTATAAAGATTTAGTGCAGAAACCGCGTATGACACATCCAATATCCACATGATAATCAATCTATTGCCATACTCTTTCCATAATAGTCTGTGTAACTGTTGTGGTATCCTCTCCAATTCCCTTTGGTATTAGCTGGGTGTCATGCGACAAAGATGACACACACAATTTCCTTTACTGTATGTAGCCCCATGGTGTTAACGATGATCTTGTCACCCATCTCAAGAAATTATGTGTTCCTTTATGTAAAATGAATGGAGGTAAACTCTAAACGTTATTATGGCTCTTTGGTGACTCGTTACAGTGTATAAATAAAAAATGTCCTTCGAGTACGTTTGATATTGTTCTTTGCTAATATTAGTACATAAAATGCAACAAAATGTCTCATTTAAAATGCATATTCATTCACACATTTCTAGGAATATTGTGGTTTGAGCCGGTTCTTTTCAAAACAAAAATACGTCAATACACTTTCAACTTATTGCGTGGCATTATAAAGGTATTTAGTGAAGATCTTGCAATATATTTTCTCTTTAGAAATAAGAATGATTTTTATCGAATTTCTATAAGAAAGTTATTACGTGTATTATTAAAATAAACTTTAATTCTGAGGAAAATACTTCCTGAAGCTTTTACGTATTAAATTTAAGAATGCAAAGTATTAGGTTTAAGGGGTCTGTTAAGTCATTTTATCGAAAGAATGTGATCATAGAATGATATGTGTTGAAATGTGTGAAATCCAATGTTAAATTGGGCACATAATTTTGCGAAGGCCGCCACAACCAATTACTTAACCAAAGGTATTTAGTTTATCAATATCATTTACGTGTAAGAATAATTATTTTTTTAAAATATTTACATTCCTCGAACAAAAATCTATGTGTACAAAATGGATCAAAAGTTGAGTCATTTGAGATGTGCAGAAGATGAACTTACAATGTGCTAAAATGTTGAAGAAATTGTACCGCATTTTGAGTTATCATGACTCTAACTGTTAACAATGAATACGTTGTAATATAAACAGGGAGTTTAAATAGCGTTGGTCCTAAACTCATGAATTTATTCATTAGATGGAAACAAGGAAAATAGTTGCTCTGTGGAAAATTGGAAAATGAAATTGCAATTTCGGACTGGAGGAGTCGAGATATAGTGCAATACGTTGCAACGTAGTAACAAAGGATGCACTAATTTCCCAAATTATGACGAATGACGTGTAGCCTTAGCTAATCATAATTAATGTAGTACCCAATAATTACATTTAAGCTGAGCTTATGATTGGGGGATGAAGTTTAAGAGAGACTTTTGTACTTGTCTGTTGTGAGTCGTACATTCCGTAAAGCTCTTCGTTATGCAGTCTCCTCCATTCTCCAGTTATCTCGTCCCGTTTTGGCCCGTATATCTTTCTCAAAATCTTATTTGCAAACACACGTAATTTATGTTCATTTGCTACGGTCGTACTCTAACTTTCGCAACCGTAAAGTATTACCGGCAGAATAACCGTTCTGTATGTTTTCAATTTCAATTTCCTTGATATTAATCACGAGGCTAGGAGTTTCTGGATAGAATAGAAACATGCGTTGCTAGATACTAAACGACTGTTTATTTCTTCCGTTACCTCGTTTTTATTTTGTTACGTATGCTAACAAGCATTTAAATTTGTTTACCTTCTCTATGTTCTCATTCTTAATTGTTATGACCTATTTCCGTTATTCCTTGAGTTTCTGTTTGTTATCATCCATTTTGTTTTCTCTTATGTTTACCTGTAGATCTATCTCTTCGCACGCGTCTACTAAGACATCGGTGTTAGTTCATAGTGCCTCTATATCTTTCCCTATTAAATCTATACCATCCGCGTACAGGAACAGTTGATTCAAGCCATTCAACGTTAGTCCCTTTTTGTCCTCATTTATTTTTAAAATCGCATATTCTAAAGCAAAGTTAAATCGTAGTGGTGAAACGCAACACCTTGTTTCAATCCGTAGCGAATCTTGAAACTATCTGACATATTATTACCTACCGATACTCTACTTATGGGGTCGCTGAGACACATCCTCACAAGTTGAACACGTTTCTTAGGAATTCCAAATTTTACCAGGATACTTTTCCCTTCATCAGCCTAGAATCATAAGCCTTCTTAAAATCAATGAATAGCTTGTGAAAAGTCCCATTGTATTCTCATTTCTTTTCCAAGATTTGTTTCAAGGCAAAAATCTGGTTTATCTATCTCTTCTAAATCCACATTGGTGATCTCCAATTATTTCATCTACGTATACGACAAGTTGGCAGTATATTACTCAATACTTTGTAACACGTTAGGAGTAACGAGATTCTGCGGTAATTATCAGAGTCCGATTTACCACCTTTTTTATAAACCGGAACTATTATTAAGGTTTTCCATTCCTTTGAAAGCTACTCCTTTCTCCATATAGCGTTTATCAATTTATGCAGTTCCTTGATTAGTGCCAATCCTCCCGCTTTAATTAATTAGGCTGGAATATTGTCAATTCACGGTGATTTGAAATTTTGAAATTTCTTTATCGACATTTCGACCTCGATCGCCCTAGATTTGGGTATCCACGGTTCTGCTGTAGAGATTTCAAATTCCTCCGTTGTGTACATTAAGAAGTTTGTGGAAATAACTTTTCCACACATCGATAATTTTAGTCGGATCCGCTTAAAGATCTCCACGTTCATGTCTAATCATCCCTAACCTAGGCGGAACATAATCTATTGATGATGTTCCCGGCTTGAAGAAGTTTGGAAATTTATCAATAGGTGTCTCTCGATGCAGTATTAT
>JAGDQP010061717.1:0-11995 GCA_022664845.1 Lepisma saccharinum
CAATGACTTTAAACTAGAAAGAGCACTATTTCCTAGCCATCATTCAGCTATGGATGGTGTAACACCAAAAGTGAACAAGCCAAGAGAAAAGTAGCCAGCTTCAGATTCGTTTTGTGTCGCGGTGGGTCAGCTGTAGATCGCTCATCTCTGGTATGCGGGATCTTCGGTTCGATCCCGATTCTCTCTAGGTAGGAGTAACTAGCTTCGAACTTCAATATTATACCGAGTAGCTCTCCTTTCTTTAGTTAAAAATGTCCAGGCTTGAATCCTGAGACGTTCTGATGCCGTATCGACCAGTCCTTGTCTCTCTAAATAAACTTCAAATCTCGAGTCATAGCAGCTAGCCTGCTTTCCCCTAGTTAAACATGTATTGCTTTGCCCAGAATTGAACCCTAAACCTCTGATCCAGCGGCTACGCATCTTTAAATCATATAGCTGTTCCAACAACGTACTGCCTACACGCTGCTTATATGCATCTGAAGCCGAAATTGATCGTTTATGCTCTACAATCATTGCTATTTCAACCAGAAAAGTATTAGAAATACGGTTTCTTCTGAATATTTACTTTAAGTGTCTCATATAACCAACTTCATGTATATCTGTGTGTAAATACAACTCTTTTCTCCTTCTGCTCCAAATGAGCAATGATGAGATAATTACGTCTGTGTGTTTGAGTGACTTTTCCCTTCCTCATCTACAAGTATTGATCAATAAAACCAGCGTCTGGAAAAGCAATTGGACAGAGGAAGGAAAACATTACTATATGCGAAACACGTGTCTACACATGTCTACAACCATTGATTCAATAAAGCCGTGGGTGGGACTTCTTTGGGGATGCTCAGTCAACACGAGATGGGTTTTATTGCGTGAGTTCTCACAATTTTCGTCGTTTCTGAAGAGGGGGAGGGATCTCCCATAAGATCCTGTGTATTCTAAAAAACGTGCACCCATCTACTGTAGATAAGGGGAGGTGCGGGGCAAGTAATACAGAGGGGTAGAGAAAGAGAGCTTTTTTTTAACTTTTTTTTTCCTCTGAGAGATGACAAAAGAACGTATCGATCTGGTCATATGAATGCTTCAGTTGCAGGGCTTATGGGAGGATGAGAGGGATCTATGCTTTGCTCCCTCTCTTGCGTGTTGAAAATAATAGGAGAGAAGAGATGAGTGCTTTTTTTTTTACCTCTCAGAGATGCCGTGTCGATCTGGTTATTTGAATGCTTCAGTTGCACAGCTTATGAGGGAATGAGAAGGATCTTTGCTCCGATTCTGGATATTGGTATGTACGTTGTTTTCGCTATAATGTATTGGAAATTCAATAATTTTTACATATTTGGACCAAGAAACTGTGTAATTCATTGAGAATTGGAAGAAGTCTCTATAATCTAAGCGGAATAATGGCTTCATTTACTAATTATCGGGAAGTCGTATAATGCAAGAGCATCTGTATACGGGGAAATGTTAAGGCAATTCAATAATAATAATTATTACATGAAAATTGTGATCATTGAATAACGTGGTATGTATTTAATAATAATTGCTGTGTAATTTGAGGGTTTTACTATATATAGCTTAAATTAGCGTATTGAAATCGCGGGGGTTCTAAAATTAGCGCACTTATTTTGACATCACCCCGTATATATTTCCGATTAATGTCGACTAATCCTACTGGACACAGCGGGAAATCTCCAAAATCCCCAAATTCTACACGAGCCTCGGGTGGGCTCATGCTAATCTAAATAAGTGTAGTTCTGGCGATCATTGTATTTTTAAATTTCTTAATCTGATATTTCGTTGAATTAAAAAAAGTATTGACGCACGTTTCTTACAAGCATTGACCTTTGAGAAGTGATAACAGGTAAAATATGATTGGAATTTCAGAATCAGATTCCTACAAGTAGACCATAGATAGATCGTGCGACGTACACATTGCACTGTTTACCGTGTATTATTTCGTTCACTTTTCTCATGTGTATGCCATCTACTGCTAACGACTATCATTTAATAAATAACTGATTGATGGCAAACAATTTAAGCCGTACCGTTTAGTGCATAATCTAATTCATTAACTAATAGTGCCCAAAACTGATAAACGTGCGCTGGGAAGAATGTAAACATCAAGTTCATCCCCAGTTCTTTTTCACGGAACGCAAAATGTACCAAACAATGTATGTTTCCTGGATGGAAACAAAGTTCTGCTATTAAGCTGCCGTAGTCTTATTATGCCCAGTTGTTATATTCGATTGCAAACACGGATCCGTCAACTGAATGAGTTCGCTATCTGTATTTTCTCTGCTGCATACAACCTAAACTTGGTAAGAGTAAAAGACTCGGCTTGTGCATATCGTTGGAATCTTCTGGTATTATCGTTAGATGAGCACGTTGTGGTTAAGCGTCTGCCTGACACCAAATGGCCGTCATATTTTGATGCTTTTCTTGCTCTGCACGAAGGTTAAGAGAAGATAAAAAACACGCATTAGATTTTGTATCAATTGACAGTTACCAGAAATTGAACAAGAGGTTGGATTCAGAAGAATTGATCAAGAAAATGAAGAACCCAGAAGCGATCTTTCTGACAACATTTTGGAACGACATTCTTGAAAGAGCGAACGAAGAAACAAGACCGTGTAATCGAAAAAGGGGACATACTTTTTATCGTGAAGCTTTAGGAGTCTCTGAATTCCTTTGTTCAGGATGTTAGAAATAAATTTAGCTAAATGAATAGAGGGCCAAGAGTAGGTATCCAGATTATAGTGATATCAAAAAACGGGGACAAAAGAGAAGTATATGTTTGATAGATCAAGACAAGAAAATCTTCTAAGCAAAAGTAAAATGTTCAGGATGGACATTTATCCCTGTTCTGCATTCTTTGATCCCTCACCTAACAAAATGTGCAGAAGTTTATTTATCAATTGAATATCTGTTTTGCTTCTTTAGTCAACTGGAAACAATTTATTCTGTTGAGTCAAACGATAAGTATGAAAAACTGACTAGTTTTTTGAAATGGTGATCTCTTTAATGAATGCAAAAATCACAAGCACTACATAATTCTTGATGAGAAATGTGACACTTATCTTTCGTTGTATAGAAAAATAATTGCAGGTAATTTTAAATCTACATTTTCCAACGTTGGCGTTGCACTCAGAGTCTTCTTGTGCATGAGGATGACCAACTGCATGTACAGGGGAACGTTTATTTCAACATTAAAACTCACAAAGAATCACCTTCGCATGATAATGGGGCACCAACGTTTCAACTGGCTTACAGTTACGAGTAGGGAAAATGATAATTGGTTTCGTGACAGTAAATAAATAACTTCTGTGCAATAAAATTTCGCAAACACTTGTGCTGATTTATATTCATACTGAACTATCCCTATCTGTAAAATACCAATTGAAATATTTGCTGAAAATATTTATAAAGTTATAGGTATCATTGGGTGATGTAATATTGTGGTGAACAACGGAATTAACTGAATTTCAGAAAAATTGAGAAGTCAAGTTTATTTGAAAAAAGAAGCATATTTACGGCTCATATATTCTTTATCTGATATTAGATAGAGTTAGATGTATGTGTATTTTATATATAATAAATTTTACGTCAGAATTCAATTAAATTTATCGTTTCTATGGGTGTCTACGCAGGTAGGAGACCCAGTACATTGTTCTACCCAGGGGCCCACAATGATGTTTGACAACCCTGCTCATGCGTTCGGAAGAACTCACTGGGCGCTCTCAGCACGGTTACTGGATTTAGTGTCGGACCTGGTACTATTGCGTGACCTTGGTATCCACTGAATATTGTGAGCAGACAAGACGTCGGATTTTCAACATGGTAAGGAAAAATAGTCTTATCTTCTAAAACTCATCAAGTTTTGTAGTCGGCCAGCCATTGGTTTAAATGTTTCGGCTAAATATTTCCTGTATTATTCGCGAAACACTTCGGGAGCTACTGAATTTTACAGGATAGGACACTAATTAACAGTGACTGAAGCAGCCTGTCCTGTCAAATTCATTAGCTCCTGAAGCTGAAAAATAATTTGTTTGTTTGCATGACGTTCAAATATGGCGAACTTTTCGAAAACAACCAACTTCCCTTTGTGTTACAGTGAAAGTAACGGTTCCAACATCGTAAAAATATTTTTGCGGTAAAGTAGCTAGAAGTAGCTACTCAAAGTTGTGAAGAACAAGTACGTACATTATGAGTATTATTGAAGTACGTACGCATTATTGCGTACTTTCTGAAATATTGAAATATTCGATTTTTCTTTGACATCACAAACTTTACACAAATAAGGAAAGGTGTCGTCATGTTTATTATTTGCTATGGTTTGTCAAAAGAAGTACAATATACACGCTTTGAGCTTCAATAATTATCAATAAAGACCTTAAGGAGGGAATATTTCGGCAGACATCCTTTTGGAGGGGGTGGAAATAAAAAAAATATGGGTCTCTTAAATTTCCATAAAAAGGTTATAGAAAAAAAATACCAAAATGTATGTCTTGATCGGTACAAATTTTCTTAAATTACCTACATTGAGATGGAAAGGGTCTGGAGTATATTCTGTTTCAGGGGGTTACAAATTTAATTTTTGCAGTCGGGGCCGAACAATTATTGTTACGCCCCTAGTTATTTTTTTCTGCACAAAATATTGTAAATACATGTGCAAGACACCTCTAATTAGGCAACTATAAAGAGAACTATTTTCTTCTAAAAAATAGGTATAACTTGTTTCGCATTTACGCTCTTTATTTGTTCAAATACTAACATCCGTCATCCATTCTTCCTTCCAAAGAGAAATTAGGTAATTTTGTTGGCCCGGTGATCAGTCCTCATCCGTGACTCGGAGATTTAGTTCTAAACTTTATCTCAATGGTCCGATTGACCAGGCCTTGACCCTAATGACTTGGTGACCCGGTCTTGTCCCAAATGGCCAGAAGAGACCCGTCGACCCAATGATTAAATTTTGACCCAATTGACCCACTAACCCAATCTTGAGCCCGCGATCCTGTCTTGGCCCGATTTTACCTGGTATTGCTCTTGTGACGTGAATCAATCAATACAAATCCTTTTGGAATAGCCCTTCCGAGGGGAGAGTTTATTGCACATCTCGGGGGGTATTTTTGTTGTTTCTGGGATACGAGAATATTTTCGTATGTTGTTTCTATTGTTAGGAGTTCTTTGGCTTCGTATTTTTCGCGCTCTGGTGGGTAACACTCCGGTTCTTGGTAACCCTTTAAAGAAACACTGTTTAAACGCAAGGGTGTAAACTAAGGAAAGAATTGGAAACTATGCTTTGCTCTCCGGTCACTGGGTCTCAAACACAGAACCGGTCCAAAATGTGACATTAGTGACCCGTTTCAGATCTGCTTTCATCTGCCCTAGTTATCAAAATTTATTATGTATTCAGACGTTTACACTTAATGCTTAAAAACTGAAAGTACTTTTGTGTTTAAGACATCAACTTTGTGACAGAAATTCTGTATTTCTCAGTGACATGTGATCGACACTTTTATTTTGGTGTTCAATCATATAGCTGTCATATTATTGATAGAATACATATTACATTTTATCTACAATTTGCTTCGCGTGTGTGCTCTCTCCCTCAGATCTAAGCTGATATTTTGTTTAATTATCGCATTATTGATCTTTTCTTTTGTTTGTTGAATATTATGCTGTATCTTGTTTATCTTAACCTAATTATCATATGTAGTTCATGCTTTATATTTACCTATGTGAATTATCTATCACGCTGACTGTTAATCAATAAATCTAATGGGCTACAAAGTTTGTTATCACTCTTAGAATAGTTGAAACACGGGCACAAGAACATTCAATATTATTACTACTGACAATGATGTAGTTTTGTACGTCTTAATCAATCGAAACGCATACGTACGTACAATTTATATTTTTTGAAAATATTTATAGTTTCTTCATACTCAATAAATTGTTTGTACGGTTGTTTTTTCTAGAATCTAAAATTCGGTTCCGTTCTTGTCAAAATTAAATCGTTCACACAAAAGACGTTGTAATCAATAATTTTGTCAAACGTGATGTAAAGACGGAACAACGCTGAAGCGGTATTAATTTTAAGTTTCTTAATAGATATAAATACTGCTTGTACTCTTAGATTTGTGTTTCCAAGAAGAAAGCTGTGACACAACGTAACACGACGAACTGTCCAGCTGTCTATTCGGCGCAACCTGCGAGCGAGAGCAGTAAAATAAATTCATATAAGTAAATGGATGGATAGTATACGAAAAGTCTTGAGGTTCTATGGTAAGCAGTATATTAAGGGTAAGTCAAAGGTCACAGTACAGCCACATAATTCACACAGTAAAGGAAATCAAGCATCGTAGTACGCAAATGTAGAGTGGTGAGAAAGAGTTTCATTTCGAAGTAGATGATCAATGTGTCCGCCACTTTAAAGTCCACCATATTGGATGGAGATTAAAAAAAAAAGCAAGTGGGTAAGGTGACTTATCAAACAACACGAGAATGTTTCCACAAGTTCATTCCAATGACTATATTTGACCTAACTGTTACGGTATCGGAATTATCTTTACTCAAAATTTACAGTACATGTGTTCATTTATCCAGCAGTACCTTAATTCCAACACCGTAACACTGAGGTCAAAATGTGACGCATGCAATGACTTTCTGGGAACATTCTCGTGTTGATCGATATGTCACCTCTATCCAATATGGCGGATTTCAAGATGGCGTCCACGTGGATACTGTACTCCAAAATGTAGCCCCTCCCCACCATTGTACATTTTTTTACTAAGGTGCTTCATTTTCTTGACGATTTGTGAATTTACAATTCTGTACCGAGAGTTTTGACTCACCCTATATTTAAAGAAGCTAGTCCCTGAAAAATTCCCTTAATTGTGGTGAGCAGAACGGTGCTACAAGTGTTGATTACTGTTAGATTGCTACTTTGTTGCTCTTAACAGAGTCGCTTATCATTCACGATTTGTTTATCTTTTAATTATAATAGTCATGGATATTACTAGAAATACCTACCTACTTTTTCAAGAGTTAATTTGTGCCTGTAGTGAAGAAATATAACGTAAGAACGAGATGCATTCAATAAAATACAGCTTTCATTTGTTTTATTGAAGAAATAGAAAGAAATGAAAAGTAAAGAGATTTTAACGTTTTGGAATGAAAATAATTTTCCGCAATATTAACATTTATAATTGCTAACTTTGATATTTCATTCACTAGTAATGTCTATTTCAACATTGCTTGCCTAAAATATGCGATGTTTTTCGATAACACCTTGCAATGTACAGTATATTCTCTGGTCTCTTTTACTGTTTTCACTAATCATAGGAGAGCGATATAATGTTGTCAAAAGCTTTCTTTAGTCCTAGTCTTTTTTTTTTTTTTAATATATCAAGAAGTACTTTATAATGCACGCTCTGAGTGCTATTTACAAGGTTGTTTCCTACACAAACCAAAAACGTTGTTCGTATAAGAGATTCAATTAACCGCATATTTAAAATTGTGATTTTTCTTACCTCTAAAGTGTAAAATAGCTAGTGAAGTTCTGGTACATTTTAAGTGAGACCAACTTATGATAGGTTCTATAACTTCCGATCATTATTTAAAGACATTCTGGATACATTCGCTCGAGTTAAAGTAGTTTTAGTATTCTGAGAAAGAAGAAAATATTTTGCTATTGAATTTTGCGTCGTCTCTGCTATAGGGTGAAAGACGAACAGATGACGCATCGCCTGATTTGTGAAGAAGGAATAGTCTGTTGGCGCCAGTCCTTCACAGTTTAAGAGAAGACACAACCGAGGATAAGAGGTATATCCCGGTAAAAGTAGAAAAGTGGACGATATATGTTCTTCAAATGACATGTTAAATTCAATATCAGTACCAAGGGGTTTAGTAGAGCACACCTTCTCAAGCTTTTCATTATTTGGCCACATATACATATATGTTTATACTAGTGATTCCGCCGGACTCCCTGTGGGGGTGTCATCCCCAAATCCTTGAGAACACCCCGAACTTTAACATTTTTGCGGTCAAAAGTCGATAAAAACCGTATAAAATTCTACTTACACCCTCCCAATTTTGACTTTATACCCCCCAAATTGTAAATCCTGGCGGAATCCCTGGTATAGTGTGCCATAAAGAGACTGCGATAAACTTCAGGAGATGAGTAGTCACACCAAAATAACAAAAAGGAAGAGATGTTATAGGGCTTCCTAAATTTAGCTGTTGAATTCTAAAAGTTCCTGTTCACATATGCGTATTTTGTAACTGGAAAACTCCAAGGAGTCATTCACGTCTTCGGCGTTCTATCCAAAGAATGTATTTGAGCCAAGCTTATGATAAGACGTGTACACAACGTAAGAATATCATTGTAAACGTATACAAGTTGTGCTGTGAATAAACATAACATTCTTTTATTCATTTCCTTTTTATTACAGAAAGAAATGCAGTTCGATAGATGTCTATTCATCATGCTCATTCTTTATCCTGACTTGAATAAAACTTCTTCATGGACTTTTGAAGAGAAAGAAAATGTCTGCACAGTTGAGGAATCTTTAATGAAGATGGTAGACGACATTCTCAGACGTTTCTTCTTGAAAAGTGTTTTGTGTATAAAGCTTATAAGAGATGAATGTGAAATTGAATCTTCTATACTAGAACTTATGGTGAAATATGTAACAGACGTTCCGTTTGTAAATACCAATTACAAATTATTGAATCTTTCACTTATTTCACACCCTGTCTGCGAGAGACACATTGTGATAGCTAACAATATGGACAATCTAAAATTAATGTTTACGTCTTTAATGGATAATTCGGCATTGTCGTATTTTGTTGTAGTGCCTTGTGTCAGAATCAATAATTTTCATAACATGTACCGTGAGAACGTAGTTCAGTACTTTCCTAATGTGATTGTAGTCAGAAACGTTTCCCAAAATAATGCTAAAATGACTTATGAAATTGTTACTCACTCTTACGGTCTTAATACAAGTATTGTGACACTAGACACATGGAGTGGAACCCAGTTTATATCGAACGCAAATCTATTTCCTAGTAAACTAAACAATTTGAATGGCAAGGAACTTGTAATAACGAGTACACCAATACCTCCATATACAGTATTTTTTCGATCTAACGAGACAGGAAGTATGGATATAATAAGCATGAGTATCCCAGGACTACAAACATTTGATGAAGTGTCTGGAACAGACTGTATTCTTTTGAAGGAAATGGCCAATATTCTGAATTTCAGTTTTGCTTTTTTGTTGCCGGATGACTCATGGGGTCAATACTTCCATAATGGAACATCTACAGGAATGGTAGCTGACATTATAAAAAGAGTAGCAGACATTGGAATGGGTGATTGTTGGTTACAATTTGAAGGAAAATATCCAATGGACTTTACCATGCCATACTTAAAGTTGTGTCTCACTATGTTAGCTCCATGTCCAAATGAAATCTCCAAAACATTTGCTTTGACTTCACCTTTCGATCTAAGGATGTGGTGTTGCGTAATACTAAGTTTGGTATTGCCGATATTTCTGCTAAATATCTTAGCAAAATCTCTAATATTAATTAAACCTCATAAATTTCGTTCCAGGTATACAAGTATTGGCCAGTGTTTCTCGGATATTTTCAGGCTTTTTACACAGGCAGGTATTTCAGAATTTGAAGAACCCGTTATGCGTTTGTTTCTTATCTGGGTGATTCTTTCCTTTATGGAGATAACATGGGCATATACTAGTGACTTGGTGTCATTTTTCACAGTACCTATATACGAATCACCACTTAGAACGTTTATTGATCTTTTAGAGTTAGAGTTGGAATGGTTGGGATACGAGGATTATATTGTAGACCTTTTATCGGAATCAAGTTTACAGGAACATAATAACTTGGCCAAGAAATTTATTTACTTAGAAAAGGGAAGAAATATGAAGAAAATGACTGCCACGGGTAAATATGCGGTATTTGTGGAGTACAAGGATCCTGCCATTGTTAGTGGTAGTTTGTATTTAACTGATGATATATTACGTAACCTTCGACTTCTAGATGAGTGTATTTGTACTGTTGATATTGTTGCAACACTGCAAAAGGGATCACCTTACAAGCAAATGCTTGACAACATCATCTCGAAATTTATTGAATCGGGAATTCTCTATATGTGGGAAAAGGATATGCTTCATGCATACTCTTACCACATCAAAACACAATTCTTTCAAATGCCTGTTGTCAGCGTGAAAGAAGTTAAAGTTATATCATTAGCAGACTTACAAGGAGTAACGCTATTATTGATTCTTGGACTCTTTGTGTCCTTCTTAACGTTATTAATAGAACTCATTCATCAAAAATTTTGCTGACAGAGCAATCTTAAGGAAGAAAATTATCTGGGTAATTTAGTGACAACTACCGCTCCGATATTGTATTATTAATTTAAAACAACATTTATAATGTGACTACATTTCATATGATACATTCTGTATACCTAGCTTCCTTTGATCCTTCTCTACATGTAAAAAATGACAATTCTGCCCAAAAGTAAATATCATACGCAACCTTAGTCATCTACTTAACTGGCATAACTTCATCACAGATAGGAGTATTTTCAGATGGCTGCAAAATATCAAACTATTACAACTATTAGAGAAAATAAATATGTGGCTCTTATTCTATACAAGAGGTTTTGGCAAAATCGGCGATTTCAAGACCCCGTAAGAAAAAAAAATGTTAAAGATAGGAACATGAGCTTTCGAAGCTAAGGAGATATGGCGAGTATGTGCAGGCAAAATTTCAATACGGAGTTTGAAGCATACTCGAGTTGTGGATCCCTGAAATTGCGTATGATATGTCTACTGATTCATACACTCACATTCACTCACTCACTCACTTACTAACTCACTCACTCATTATATTGTTTAGGGCGTTCGGGATAAGCTATAAACATGAAATTTGGCATGAAAGTGGAGGATGATAAACAGATAAGGGAAAATTCCGTCATTTTCAGAAGTCACCATCTTGCATTCATAATGGACGCCAAACTTAAAATTTCAAAGAATACACAGTCTAAATGGCTGAAGCTAGAAAAATGAAATTTGGTATTAAGGTACATCATCGCTAGTAGGTTAAGAAAATATTACAAAATGCTGAAAAATTGTCACAATGTCCGCCAAAAGGAATTTTCCACAGAACACACAGCCTAAAAGGCTGGACTTAGAATAACGAAATTTGGTATGACAGTACATCATTGTTAGTCAGTTACGAAAATTTTACAAAATGTCTCCAAAGACGTCATTCTGGATCCAAAATAGCCACCAAAATGAATGGTTAGAACCTGAGGACGATCGTTTGTTACTGCGACATTGAACTTGCGAGATATGTAAACCAAGGAGTAGGTAAGTAAGTAAGTTATTTTAATGCATTTCAGAATATGGTTGGCATCAGAGAATCCCCAAAGCCGTATTTTCTTTTCTGATAGGTGAGGATTATTACATGCTACATTCACGTGTTGCCTATTTATTCCTAAACGTGGTCAAGCCTTTCTGATTGACTAACATCTGAAACAAAACCAAATACGCATATTCACACATTTTCCACCTCTATTATGATTTGAAGTAAAATTTTGCCAAATTCGTTTCCGCGGGAAATAAATTTGTACTCTTATATATCATAACAGGTTGAACCCTATTTTGCAATAATGGAACGAAAATCGATACGAAAATTTGATTTCTTAGTTGGCGCTTGACCGACATGAGGGGGAGGAAAAATATTGAAGAAGAAGGTATCGGTCAAGGCTCTTGATAGCTAAAGGTCATATATAAAATTTAATAGGGCTCAGACTCGACGACTGATGGTAAGGCTTTATCAACATGCACGGCAGTGCATGAGCCAAGTTCTTCACGTCAGAAAACGTCAGCACTGCAAGAAGCATGTTATACAGGAACAAGAGTTTATGGCAAAATCGACGATTTGGGGGCCCCGTAAGAAAAAA
>JAGDQP010061720.1:390-11995 GCA_022664845.1 Lepisma saccharinum
CAACTTTTATTAAATTTCCTATTGTGTATTTACATAAAAAACGAAAAAAGAAAACTTTAATTTTCTTTTTTTTCAATATGTAAAAAGTCAACGCCAGAATTTGAACACGGGACCTTTGGATCAGCTTCCCGATGCCTTGACCACAAGATCAAACTGCAACTGCCGGGTTGGGCGCTTCTCGCTGTTACTCATAGTTCAGACAACGTGTGTTATTATTTGTTTATCCATAAATATTTGCTGCATTCACCTTAAATGCCTTTTGCCGCATGCAGGGACATGGCGGTAATAGTTAGCAGCACTGGTTTTTCGTGTCTGCTCTTATTGCTGGTGTTGGCATTTGGCAACATTGGCACCGGCAGGATTAAAGTCATTCGTTTGTTTGTTAGTGTGTCAGTGTCATCTAGTGATTCATGAGTTAGTGGTGTCAGGGATGTAAGCAGATTTCGTAAAATATATATCTGTCAAGATTAAATGAAAGCTTGGTAAGTACGTTCGATTAAAAAAACCTTTACTTCGTTTTTATTTGCTGTGAGAAATTTTATTGTATTGTTTCCACGTGTGTGATAATTTTTGGCAGTTCGTACTTTGTAGGTTGTACAATGTACGTAATTCATTGTATGATAAAATGTAAATAAAGCGCGTATCGTAAAGAAACCCACGGACGGTTGAAAATAAACTATCATTACGATGTTGACAATTCAAGTGGGAAGAGAACAGAAGGGATTAGTAGGGTAGGACTAGAGAACATTGTCCACGACCGGTTTGCGCACCTTGTGTCTTGCATGGGGTCCAATCTGTTCTAAAAAACTAATAGTTCAGATGACTTAATTCATTTGTTACAAAGTGACCTTGTTTATTGAGTACAAGGTGCTATCCTCGTAAGTAACCTGTGGAATTTCACGAATAGAGGATCAATTTGCACCCTTGTACATTTCCCTGAGGATGCAATACAATTGAATCAGTGTAGTAGTTAAAGGAGCCTTAATCGACGACAGATAAGGTCTTGATCGGATCAACTAGCTATTGTACCATTCACTTCTTATCCTTGCAAACAAATCATGCAAACTTCTATACACATGTAACGACAGACAGCAGTCCAGAAAAGTTTTACCAAAACCATGTGTCATATTCGTTAAATACGCACACATGGCGATAGTTGATGACAAACTTGGTGATATGTTGAGTAATACTAGCGTCATTTCGTGTTCAGATTGAAAGGTATTGTGATACAAAGTTCACGGCCATAATGTCGAGTGGCAAAGACGAGTTAGTTAAACGTCAGGGTAGATTATTTTTTCATTATTCGCGATGCACATGACGTTTATCGCTAACTACATGTATTGAACTCCAAACCCTGAAGCAGTACTCTTGGCTTGCACTCATTTCGCACTTATGTGACTCGAAACTTAGGGTAAAACTGAAATTAGCACTAATTTTGGTGGGAGTTTGCATAAGTTTCCAGATAAAAAGTTACTAGTGCGGGTATGAATGCAACATGCATGGCAATCACATTTGAATATGCATCATACAATAACTCAGAGTAAGAAGTATTTTTGTCTTACCCCAGCTTGTACGTATGCGATCTTTATAATCGTTCTCATTGTTACAAAAAGTTAGGTGAAGTGGAAGTGCAGCTAAGTATCGATGAAGCTTTTGTATACGTAACAAGAAGTTGTTTTGCCATAGAAGAACGTGCACACGTTGAAAGAGGAACCATTGGTAATCACAGTAGAAACAAAGTGAAATTTGGTTGTTGGATACTGCGTGACTGGTTTAGTGGTACAAAAGTTTAGCGTGGAGCCAGTACAAGGCCATTATGACTGTTTACCGAAATACTTAAGTTTTAAATGTGCTTGGATTTATTCAATTGCTGTTTTCTTCGCATTATAGTCAGTGTATTAATGTAAGCTTGTACTTGTTATATCCGTAACTATAATTTAAGACCAAACCATGTAGGCTTATACATCAAATTATATTTATATTATTGTGGCGCCTAGTTCAGAAGACCTGGTTATAAAGACGGGACCTACTGTTCTACGTTTTCTCCAAACCATTTGTTTCTCCGCCTGGAAGCGAATCATACCACTCATCTTCCCACAAGGTGTAGAGAATGAGTTCTCATTTTGTCAAGTGAACAAATATGGGATTTTCGCAACCTTCCAGGCAATGCTCGGAATTAGCGGGCGCCGTTAGGGCCTAATTTTTCTCCATCAGTCGCCAACCACTGAGTTGCGTCTAATTGTTTAGAGTTGAATATTGCTTTATTTCTTAGCTTCCCGTGGTCGCTGATATTTCAATGCATTGTAGCCGTGACAGAACACCTTCAGTGAGTTTCTCCGAGCAGTAGAGAAGGGAAGATGAAGGAAATAATTCTGTATATCTGTACCTTAGAGGTTGAAGATGCTTTTCTCTCTCTCTCTCTATTTACATTCTCTATACGTTCCGGTGAGGGCGTATAATATGAGTTTGGTCGTTTTTATTTTAAAACTTTGATATAGTGCCGGATAGATCAGTCGATGCAAGGTTTGGCTGAGCTGCTTTTAAACCAAACTGTCACCACGGGACTCGAATTTGTGAAATAGAAATGCAATTTGATGTTGGAACAAGATAGGCAAATTCTTTTGAATAATTGACCACAAACAAGTGTATTCTGATTTTAACAAGCAATATATATGTTGGGATTATTTACAGATTGATTTTTAGCGAAATCCTGGAGGTACGGATGCAAAAGGTGTTTTGATAACTAAGAAATGAACGGCGTTTTGCAACACTTGAATTTACAACATGGACATAATATCATTACGAAGTATTTTGACTCTTACTAATTTTCCAACGGGAATCGAACCTACATCATTGGACAAAACTGACATACGAGACATGAAAGTACTCCTTCATACTTGAACCATTAACAACTCACCGTTTGAAACTTTGTACCAAATAATTGCACACTGGGAATCGATCAGCCATTCAGTTCGTATTCCTTCTGCTCGTCATTAATTCTGATGCCAGTGTGTTCGGATCCAACTAGCCTTAGGAACATCACGTATACTGACCACATGATGTTTCGAGCCTAGCTAAGGATTGAAACGCAGTCAGACCAACAGGAAGTTTCCCAGCGTAATTGTTGGAATGGAACACACACAGGAATCGATTGGTCCTCCTTCCTTCTGTCGTCGGTGTGCATTGGTTTGCTATACAGGATAAGAACACAAACAAATTACAATATTTCCCCTAACATAAATAGTAATACTCGTTGAAAGTGTTGCTCAAATGACGAAATGCACCAATAAATCGTATGCAAACAAGAACGGGTACTTCCAAACTGCATCATAGTCGTCTTCGTTTCCTTTTTTAAATTCAAAACATTTGTTATAATTGATAACAGTACACAAACTATTACATGAGAAAACCAAGCAAGAAACTGTTATGCATTATAAACACAGTTGGCTGACTCAAAATGGAGTTAACTGCTATTCGATATCGGCACTAACTACACCTGACTTTTTAATGTAATAACGATATAAACAGCGAGAGCTGTTGGTCATTAACTCGACAATAACAAGTCTGTAAAGCATGTAACAAACTATTTTGAAATATACGCGTAGGTACATTTGGAGGCCCTTGAATAATATGAGTGTATTGGTAAGTGGCGATTAGCAACCATACCAACCTTTTATGTTTTATTTGATGGTACAATTGAAAGTTAGGAGTTACAATTAAATTTGGTCCTAGCCACTGTAAAGTTACAGAATTGATAATTACATTAATTGTCCTTGTAAATACACACACATATATATTATATTTTGAGCATGTGGTTACAAAATGAATCAAATTGTCTTCTGCATTACAGTTTTTACATAAAGGACTGTCTCGGATCATTAACTTACAATTTTTTACCTTTGTTGGAATTATGACAAATGCCGTACCAAAGATTTTGTGCTAAACATGCGATGAACATTTTTCATATTTTTTTATAATGACTGTTGTGAGTGAAAAACAAATTGTAATTGTGATACTGTTTCTTAAAGGCATTATGAAAAATATGCTTATACCAGTTTTTAACTGTCCAATCAGTGGCATGATGCTGTCCTATTATAATATATGTCGCTTAAGAAACAACACCGCCTAAGCGACATTTTGCAAAACTGCTAACTGTTTTTTGTTTCTCCATGCATTTAACACGTTCTCACGACGTATTTCGACAAAAATCTAACAGAATGCTGCTATCTCCTTTGTTCTAACACCGGCTATCTCCTCTACTAAAACAACACCGCCTATATCCTTCAGTTTTTGTGTCTACTGAAAACTTGTGAATGTGCTCTTTGGCACATGATGTATAAAAAAATGTTCAATGAAATGGGGCTAAAGCTCCCCATGGCCGGGTTCTAAGCGGAGACTGAGCTTGAATGAAATGCATGACAGTTTTATAAAAAAACTCATGGCTAACAGTATTTTCATTTCCAGTAATACAATAAACAAGGCAATTAATTTATAAGCTTAGTTGCTAAATATATAGGGACTTAAGATTAAGTCGTCCTTCAGCCAATGGTAAATACAGAACATTACGGTTAATACGAGATGTACGACGTGACCATATAAAAAAGTCCTGTGTATTTTTTTAATTTGGGCCATAAGTCTAACCGGACAACTATATATTTGAAAAGAATAGTATAGTTTACTAAAGTCATAGATGTTAAGATAACTGACCCTTGCTTTTAATGTTGTAAAGGCATGTTGATATTGTGCAAACTTATACAAGTTTGCACCAATCGTTGAGCGTTAGTACATTGAGTTTTACGAACACTACGATACCACTCGATACCCAGAATATAAAGACTGTTTAACTGGCAACTGCGTTAACATCAAAGTATGACGATAAAATTATAAGATATGTTTTCGTTACATTAAGTTTAAAACCAGCAGTATTAGATAACAAGGAAAATAACTTAACAATAAACGTAATTTCTTGTACAGACCTTACTATTACACTAATACCATCTAAATATGCGTACAATTGGAAGGTAATTTGTTGACAAATCGAACCTTGCAGATGAGCTTCTATATAATTTAAAATTGGAGCTAGTGCAAGACTAACCATTAAACCAGACTCCGGGAAGCCTTGAATTAAGCTCTTTTTAAGATGTATTTGAGGTGACAACCAATTATTATAATACAGTTGAAGTTTGTGATTACTGAGAACGTTCTTATATATTAATATTAATTCTATGGGAAAACCCATTAGTTGTAATATACCTAACAGATATGTATGATTTATTTCATCGAATGCCGATGTACAATCAGTACTGAGTAGACCAACGTCTTGATCAATAGTCTGTTGAACTCTTAAGAAATTCCTTAATATTAATCAGAATATCATAGATTGGGATGGTATGCACCAGTCTACTTTGAAAAGGATTTAACAAAGATCCCATCAAAGGAATAATTCTATTAGTAATAATTTTCAGCAAGACCTTCTGTTCAACATTTGTGAAGGTAACTAACCTGTAAGAATTCATAGTATTATCATTCAATGGTTTACCTGTTTTACCTAGTTGTGTTTGGGCTTTCCTGTGTTATTTATTCAGTTATTTAACTTTTATTTAATGGCCAGCATGTCTAAAGTTCCTTGCATGTCTAAGGGATGATATCTCTCGGCGTAGAGTCACCCAAGAGGGCATTTCGGAAACAACATTTAGTGTTTTTAATTTACCTTAAATATTTATGGGCCAAAACCCTCAGCTATGCCTAAGCCGTGATATGTCGAAGGGACTACAAGTGACAGGTTCAAGCTATGGGTGCCTATCTGGCCCGCACATGTAAGTTGTCCCTTGTAGTTGTTGTTCGTTATTAGCTTGTGCACTTTCTACACTGAGAATCATAGGTTCGCTTTTCAGCTATGTCAATATAATTTTCTTTCTAAATGGTAAAATATTATATTCATTAGATTAGATGCATTTGGGGGAAATAATATACACCAACCTCATTTATAAAATTCCAACTTACCTTAGTAAGTAGGAGGAGTGCAGCTGGTGTTTTGGAACCATTGTTCTGCTACTCAGAAATTACCTCCTTGTCCATCCAATGCAGCCTGATAAAAGTTTACTTAAAGAAATGCAATTCTAAAATAGTATAATTTACCAATTGGCAGGCCCTTTCATTTGGTTAGCCTTCTGCATGTAAACGATTAAATTACTGTAAAGCGTGTCCAGAGCCACTGACTTCAGGTTTGCCGTCAGCGAATATGACCTCTTTTAATCTACTCCTTTCTAAACATTTTGATATGATTATTAGACTAAACCTTGAAATCCTTATATTTCCTATACCCTTATTAGAGGAATGGTAATCGTTGTCAGATTTCTGTTAATACAACTTCCTTACGGGTACGACAGCGGATTCTCCCTGTGTTTGTGCATGAAAAATGGGTTCATTCTTTTACTAATTTGTTCGCTTGAATAGCGATCAAACCCGTGTTTAAGTCTCATACTATCAACGCACTCGCCAAGTTTACGTTGTGTATAATTAAACATACATTATACATAAACACACCACTAAAGCACAATCATAAATGTTTAATTTCACACTACGCTCGTGTTAAACTTATTAGCCAAGCTACGCAACTACTTGGTATATAAAAGACGGATCACGTATTCCTTTACTTTAAACATTGTATAATGCAAGTACTCCGCGTCCAAATGTCACGTAGCCGACTGCCATACCAGTAACAACACCTTCCGTGAGTGGAGAGGACTTTAGGACATTGACCGTTTACGATTTTCATATCAGATTCATTTTCATCTGGAATGACAATCCGATGCAGAAAACCTTCCCGCTTATTCCTTCACACCTCCAGACGGCGGTTCTTGTTAGCCGATGTCAACTCATACAGAAGTCCAACTTTTTCACCTTACCGATCGCACGGAGCCGCCGACTAACAGTGTATTACTAGCTCATCTTCAATGGCACTAACACTTTTTCGAGGGTCCTCTTCCACGGGGCTCATTTTGCAATGTTGTGTCACCGGAACGAAATTTGACAAACTAACGGCAAATGGTGCGATTATTCGCCATTCCTGTCCCAAATGCACTGTTAGTTTTTTATATATATATATAACTCTCTCTGCCAGATCAGACGTTACTCCTAGCAGTTGCTTATGGCAAAGTATCAAAATTATGTTAACGACGTAACATCTGAAATATCAACCAATCCTAAGAGATTTTGGTCTCTCATAAACTCTAGAAGATGCCAGTCACGTATTCCGACAGAGTTAGTTTATGATTCATCTACAGCTGTTGAAGAAAAGGGTGCATCTATTCAGTGAATATTTCTCTGACAATTTCTGTGTTCAATCTACTCCTCAGCTTCAACAGCTCTGTTCTCATTCGCTGTCTTCATTAAGTACATCATCTGATGAGGTAAAATATCTGCTTTCTTCTTTACCTTTTCTCCCGGCTTTGACAATATTAGTGCTATTTTCTTACGTAATATTGCTGAATCCTTGGCTTACCCCTTTTCTCGTCTTCTAAATAGGTGTTTTGCTGAAGGTGTAATTACTTATTCTTGGAAGCAGGCTAATATTGTACCCATTCTAAAATCTGGAGATAAGACCCATGTCTCTTCATACAGACCTATTTCTCTTTTATCTGTTTTGTCTGTGGTGTGTGAAAGAATCATCAGAGATAGACTTTATGGTTTTGTCTCACCCTATCTAGACTCTGCTCAACATGGCTTTCTTCCTGGTAACTCAACTCTTACCAATCTGTCCTTGTTAATCTCTGATGCTACCCAATCCCTGTCCAATAACATACAACTTGATGTCATCTATCTAGATCTAAGTAAGGCTTTTGACAGAATTGAATGTAATCATCATCTTCATAAACTAACCCACCGATTTAATATCCATGGTAACTTCCTTTCGTTATTGCGAAAGTATCTCACTGGCCGCGTACAACGTGTTGTTCTTTCTGGATCCTCTTCTAAATTTGTTCCCGTTCTCTCTGGTGTACCTGAAGGTAGTATGTTGGGCCCTCTAATTTTCCTTCTATATATGGACGATCTCTCGTCATCTGATTCCAAAATTCTCCTCTTTGCTCACGACCGTAAATTATTTCCAGAAATCAGATCATTACAGAATGTTAATGATCTCCAAAATTTCATCTCTAACCTCTTGGACTGGTGCAGTGCGTGGAACTTGAAAATAAATTCCTCAAAATCTTCTTTTCTTACTATTTCTCTAAAGAAGAATCGAATCCCATCTACCTATTTTATTGGAGATAAGCATATCGCCAAAGTTTCCTCTCAAAAAGACCTTGGAGTAGTATTTGACGAAAAACTTTCGTTTGCTGATCACTTGACCTCTATAACTAACAGTTCTATGCCCTTGGTCTTCTCTATAGATTTACAGAAATTAAGGACCTTAATTCATTAAGTATGTTCTACAAAACCTTCATCTCCCCTAAAAGTGAATATTGCTCCCCAGTTTGTAACATGGCTAGTATTTCATATCTTTCTCATATTGATTCTGTTCTGAACTTCTTTCTTGCTATAATCAAAAGAAGAATACCATCGGTACTTAGCTTAAGCAAGCCCGACTTATTATCCGTTCTTGGCCTTCACATTCCCTTTCCACGTCGCAAGCTGGCAGATTTGATGTACTTATACAAGATACTTAATGGTAATCTTAGAACTGGAGAGTTAGTATCTAAATTTTACTTCCGTGTTCCTTTGCGAATAACAAGGAATAATAACCTGCTTCATTGTGCCAGGCCTAGGCTAAGTATACTGTAGCGCTCCTTATTCTGTAGACTTGTAAATATGTATAATAATCTTGATTGAAATATTGACGTTTTTGGAACTGAAAACACCTTCCGTCGAGCGCTAAATATCAATATCTGAGTTGTTCCTCTTGTGTATTATAATCGTCTTTTTTTTTCCTGAGTTATATGTCGTTTTATAATTTAATTTAATGTTATTTAGTTTGTAGTAATGTTATGCAGTTTTTTGCAGTGTTATTTAGTTCCAATGTAAAATGGCAATTCTAGCTGTATCTGAAACTTAATAAATAATTATATAAATATATATACATACTGTTTGTTGTGCAGATCCCAGTTTGAATTAATAAAGAAAAACCACTCGCAATTGTGTGTTCTCCATGGTGCGCTTTCATACGACCCTTTTCAACCAACACCACACTGCCTCCTGACTGTCAGGATACCCCAGCCTGTTTGCTGGACGTATACCGAGTTTGTGACGTTAAAGCGTGACCTCAGTTGATCCCTGTGTTGTGTTGCTGAGGTGCCTTTCCCACCAGGCGTTAAAACGGTCATTTTATTCCCACCAAACCAATAGTATGTAATGGAGTTTAAATAACGTAATTTTAATTGTTTTTCTGGTTCGTAGAGTGTCGGATCGAAAATCAGAAGGTGATATGAGTGCAAAGACACGGATAGTACCTTGTACATTTTATCCTGTCACCCTCTTTTGCATGAGATTCGGCACTTAAACCCCCCCCTTCAAAAAAAATAATTAAAATGACCTAATTTTGAAGTGCAATAATAGCACAATCCCGGAAATCGCCTGGTTGAGCTTATGGAAAACCCCAGTCAGCATAGTCGGCCGCGGGGTTCGAACTCACGCTGAATCACCTATAGCTATTCTGAGGTCCACGATGTTACCGCCTGTACTACGGTAATCTTAAGAAGATAGCAGTAAGTGGAAGAATTGTTCATAGATGATTGTTTCTTTATGCGCCTATTGTCATGCTATAGGGAGACATAAGCATTAGACACTTCGCTTTACAGAGAGGGACAATTCATCTTGCACTTCAGTATACATTATGTATAAATTTCAATACTCGGATAATCAAAAAGAATTTCTCAAGTCAAACAATTTTAGTGACTAAGGAAGCTTAATAATTTCACATCTACAAGGCTCGCACTGAGTCCTTACTTCGACATAGTCACTTTTTTTTAAAAAAAAATTATCAAAATCACATGTAGATTAAAAGAAAAACTACGAAATAAGTTATTTCAGTTTTGTTAGTTTGTGGCTTGACTGTTTTTATTTTATTTGCAGGTTCTGATATTATCATGTCGAGTGGAGTAACATATGAAGAAAATTGGGATGATGAGGACGGCACGTGTGACCCATCTCCCCCTGTTTACAGTAGAACCTTTGTTGAATCGTCGAGAGGAAGGAGGGGCGATCGATTCCAAGACCAAAGATCTAGTAACTGGGAAGATAGAGATGGCAACCGAAATGATAGACGTGGTATGGGTTCTTGGCGAGCCAGAGGAAGAGGTGATGGATATGGAAGGCGTAGTGATGATGGAAGGTTCAGTGAAAATGGAAATTTTAATAGACCTAGAGGTGGTCGTGGATACGGTTCACGAAATAATAGTGGATGGTCTGAAGAGCCTCGTAATTACGAGTCAAGGGATAGGCGTGGAGGAGGTAGATCTAATATGAGTAACAACTGGCGGGACAAGGTAGAAGATACAGAAGAAAAGGATGGTTTAGATATAACAGTTAATACAAGTGATGTGGGTAAAATCATTGGAAGAGGAGGTACCAAGATTCGGGAACTTGAAGGTGAAAGTGGAGCAAAGATAAAGGTATTCAAGTCCTTCTCTTATTTAGATAGTTACAGCCCAGTCAAGTTATCACAAAAATTGTCAAATAGATGCATTAATTCGGGTAGTTCTGAATTTTGGATATGTTGTGATAATTTGTCAGGTAAGTAAACAAAAATCAAAGTTTTCCAATGACCACCGCCGGCGCCACCAGCGCGAAAAAACTGCAAAATTTTCGTCCATTTTTCCTTTTTCGTCGAATACCTCCTAAACAATGTGCTTAATAGGAAAGGTTAAGGTTTGCTTTTTTAATTTTTTAAAGAAGAATAAATTTGCTAAATTTTGCATGCAGAACTGTTTTTCTACTTCAAGTAGTTTCGGAGATAGAGCTCTTCAAAGTTCGGCTATTTTTTCCAAAAGAGTACAGAGTTTCAGCCGGTTTTTGCCCTGTAGCTTCTAAATTGCGAGTGCTGCAAGATATCATATAATAAGTTAAAAAATAGAGTAAATTACCTACAATTTGACTACAGAACGGTTTTTCTACGTCTAAAAGATTACAAGCTATAGAAGTTTGAAATAATGTTGTTTTTGGAAAATGTAAAAACTTAATTTTGATTATTGTACTAAATATTGCTAGAATTATGTACTTACTGTGTTACGAGTGCTTTTGCTCTATGTTTGAGGACATGTTCGACTTCGAAATTGCCGGATAGATCAGTGCGACGACTGATTAAAAAGACGGGCGCCACTCATTGTTCTTTTACGACCCAATGAGTAGTCGGCTGAGGTATTAGTACTTTAACCTAACAGGAGAAAGATGTCCCAAACTAGCACTCGAACATGCAGGGATAGGATTTCCCTTGGGAACTTATATGAGCAACAAGATAAAATAATAGAGAACCCGGAGATGGACATTACTTATATCTCCCGTCCTCCTTCGATAATTTGTCCTTTTAGAATAAGTATATGGCAGAACTTCCCTACTCAGTGTTACCATTGCAAGCATTTGAGAGAATAGAGAGACAATTCACTGCAGA
>JAGDQP010061721.1:0-11994 GCA_022664845.1 Lepisma saccharinum
CGTTCCTTGTTCTTATCAATGTCAAGTCATTTCGGTTGATACATTACATTTTGTGAATTTAATCTTCAATTTCTCATTTCTAGTGCTTTCAGTCAATCATGATAGATTTTCGGTTTCAGGGTGTACAGTTCTAAGTGGTGACAAGGTTCCATGGCCCAGCCGGGATTCTTCACAGAAAGAATCATGACCCGCACATTTCACGCCCGACCAACGTAGTTGTTACTACGTCTTCAGCTTTTTTTTCTTTTTCTTCGCTGAAAGGAGGGCGTATGCTATGTGTGATAGTGGCTTCTTATACAATGATTTAAGTACTTTCTTACTGCTTCAGATTCGAGCTGGCAACAGTGATATCTGATCAGCTGATTTGTTTTTTTGTTCTCTTTATCTTAAATATATTGTCATTTTTATAGTTTTGCAATTCTTACCTATATTTGCTTCATGGTTGATGCGGGATTTGATGGTTCTACAGTTTGTAATTATGCTGTATAAGCTAAGTATATTCAGATATACTTTTCATAATATGTATTACGTTACTGCTGTGCTATTTCATGTATTTGGACATTGATCCTGATGCGAGAGAACTTACGTATTATATAATTGTAATGCTTGGGTCATACGGTACTATCGAAATAAACCAGAATTCGTTTTGAGTAGTGCTATACATTATTTCGTATGCTAAGTATAATTATGATAGTCTACTATGGATACACTTTAGATACTTGGATGTTTGGATGTTTGTTTAAGTATATTCTTAATTAGATCATATAACTTGATTCATTTATAATGACCCTGTCTCACAATATTACAGCAATAAACATAATTGGATTTCGGTTTAAAACACTGGACAATTCCTGGTTTCTCTAAGCTTAGCATTACCAGAATTATTTGTGCCTACTAAAGGAAATGCAGTTAAAAGTGAAAATTTTCCTCAACTAAGGTCACCCAGAGGATCATCGCAAAAAGTTTATAGATGTAAAAGCCATACTTTATGATATACCAGCGTCGAAGTGTATCCGCAAAAGATGTGGTTGCACACTTTAAAACAACCGCACCGTGAGATAACTTTCCGTCAAGCTGAAAGGACTCGGGATAATGCGTATCGGCTTGAATATGACAAAACCTTACAAAGTCTTGATTGCAAAAAGAAATACAAAAACCTGTTAGACCAAAGAAAATCTGATTGTATGCTTAAACTTTAGTTCAAGCTTTTTCAGTACTGTTCGACCTATATGCTATTTGCCCATTGGCCATAACGTTGATCTTAAAAGGGATGCCCAACGTAGCGCTAACTATATCTCTATGGAATTTATACATATTAGGAGTTTCATAAAACTTTATCCCCGTAACTCTGAGAGGAATACGCACCAAGGGCCTAAGCGTCTAGTTGATTCGGAATACATCAACGTTCTTCTGGCGAGAATGCAGCCTGGCGCTAATGGAAGTATCAGTCAGAGTTTCTACCAATAAAAATCATGGATAAATTTGAATCTGTTATCGAAACTCATGACCTCTTTGCCTATCTTTAGATATCTTCTGTTGGCGATGACCTCGGATTCAAACCGTCGCATGTCAGGACCCTGGTGTGGAGGAAGATCAAAAAGAGCCGTGTTTGGAAGAAGAGACCACATCAGTTTTAAGAGTTTACTGTACCCATACAGAGATTATTATGAAATAATTCACTAGTGGACAACTGCAAAAATGAAACCACGAATATTTTGTCCAACGCCGTACTAAAAGAAAACATAAAAAATGCAGTGGTGAAAAAACTGACTCGTGAGATTTCAAAGGTAAACAGAGGCAGTCGAACGTGCTGCTAAATTAATAGCAGAAGCACCGTCCAAGATGATCTGCTCCGAAAACAGAGATAGCTTCGTTAAAGCGATAGTAAAAGCACTGGAACGAATGCCCAATTTTGTTTCTAAGTCTATCTGTAGATAAGTGCGCACTAAACCTTTCGAACTTATTAAGGTAACTTTACTTGTAGAGCTCCATTTATTAAGCATGAGATGTGTGAACGGAACTCTAGACGTAGTCACCTCCTCGTTGTTACTTCTGGGTTATGTTGCATCTCTTTAAAGAGAAAAATAATTAAAGAACTGCACGTCTCTGATAGACTAAAACTCGTAGTATGGTTACTCGAAACTTCACAGGCCAGGAACCTTCAATGAAGTCCAATTGAGCAAGCTATGCGAGTTGCTTATTTGCTGTAGTAATGAAACTTCGAGCCCGGTGCGGCATCACAAGGAATTGTCCGAAAAATTCTTTCATTAAGTCCCTACTATGGGTAGGGTTCCCAACTATGGGTTGACCCATTCTGGGACAAATATTTGTCGAAAGGCCTGTCCTTCATTTATCTGGGTGACTTAAGAAACGAGGAACGTACCTCCCCATGAGGAATTGACCGCTAGTATTTTCCACCCCATAAGTGGGCCAGGTGCTGGCTGTCGTAACTTAGGGGAAAATGAGCGACCCCCGACTCTTGACCCATGGTTGGGAGTCGCTGGCGTTTGGACGGAAGAAATAATATTATAGGTGGTTAAAATGATCGTAAGTATTTAATTGCATGACTAAAGTATGTTTCAGAAACACGAAATCACATCAATTTTTTTCCAGTTCACAGGTGGCTAACGAATTTTCCCCGCTAGGTATCGGAGAACAGTCGCATTGTGTAGGTTGGCCATATTTTACACCCGTTCAGAAGCGTAGTCATTTGTTTAACAGTAGGAATGCTGGGATGTAGTGCATGTAACAAGAGGACAATAGCGCGGCGTATTAAGTGTGTTTGTATTTTTGGATGTCGTTTGTTTTTGTATTGTTTTTCTATATTTCTACGTCACGAATTTTTATTCTAGTTCTTCTATTATTTCTTTAGTTTGTTAGTGTGGTTAATGAGTGATACTCAATCTTTTTCTTTTGTTATGGTGCGCCACATAAATGGACGTATCTAGAGTACCAATTATCTCAATATTGATAGAGTTGTATATGATTAATGGATCGTTTAACACGGAAACATGAGGTAGGCCTATATGTGAAATAATAAGTTATGTAATGTATTGTAGAATTCAGATTTTTTGTTTTGTTTTGAATGTTTTCAACTAGCGGGCAAAATTTACAACATAAAAAAACGGGTATGCAACTTTTGGGAGTTTATAAGGGAACATTTGCAGTGATCGCTATTTTGTATGAGATTCCCCCCTCAGTCACACCAGGTAGGTGCCGGGATGGTGCTTACACTGAAATATCGGAAAGGATTTAGGCAACTGATACACCCTATGTAGTACTGACTAGGTTTAGAAAATTAGGTTAATTTTTGGTTAGTAACAATAAAACAGTAAAGATAATAATTACATAAGATGTGGCAGATGCTTTATCTTCCCAACGACCCACTCTTGCATGAGAGAAGGGTGGCTAAGTTAACTATAATCTTGTCATTACCTTATGGTAACAGTGATAACTGCTATATGCAAATGGCTGTTGAAAAGAACAATTTACAAAAATTAAATTTTGCGTAACTATAATAATTATTCGGATCAAATTCCGTATCGGGGGCCAATATAAATTTATAATGTTTTTAAACACTTTTTTATTATGTTCTTGGTTAGGTTAGGTTAGATGAGGTTAGTTTCGGCTGGACTCACGATATGGAACCAGAACCCCTAATCGTTGTTGTGTTATGAGAAATAGATTTATTATGTTTTTTTTTATCAGATGCACACATATATGTGAAATGTTACGCTTGGAATTTATTTTATCAAGTTAGATATAGAGAAGTTTTGGGTATTTTATCCTAGGTGTTAGTAGATTAGCTGGTATACAGTATGCAGTGTTTCCATGGAACTAGAACCTTCCTTTCAATGGAAACACTGAATACTGCATCAGCTAATCTACTAACGTACCTAGGATAAAATCCTCAAACTGATAATCTCTATAACTGATTTGTAAAATAAATTAAAAGTGTATCTGAATATGATAATAAGAAAAAAATATAATCATCTATTTCGCATAATACAAGAACGATTACGGGTTCTAGTTCTATATCAGGGGCAGACGAACCTAACCGCACCTAATAAAGAAAATACGGTAATGAAAAATGGTTTTAAAAATGTTATAAATTTATATTGACCTCCCCCCACACAATACGGAATTTAATCCCAATTAGGTTAGCTAAAATTAAGCTAGGTTCAGTATGATTTAGTTCGAAAGAATACAATCCATTTCCGATAATCTTGTATATTGGTGTCGTCTTGTATGAGTTGCTACTTTACGGTAACAGTGATAGCAGACAAATATCTGTTAAAATATGTATTTAAAATAACACGTTACAAAATATATATTTTCGTAAGTGTGCTAACATTGATGACTGCTACATGAAAAAACGTGTAAAAAAACAGTCTAAAGTAACAGTTTATCCAACTGTTTTGTAACAGTTTAGGAAAAACGTATCTAAATGGGTGTTATTTATTCCCAAGCAGGGGTTTTGCGTACGCAAATGCGGCCATGGGATTTTTTCAAAGAAATTTGGAAATAAAGGTTTATACCAACAGGGATTTGGATAGAAATGTTGATACAAACTTTTTATTATTTGTTTAAATTAGATTTGTTCAAATTTAGGAACGGCTGCTCAAGAATAAATAGTTACATAATAAAGTACTTGTTCATGTAGGCGTAAGTGTTCATATGTACAGTATGTCGCCCCCGAAAATACGAGACGTTCCCTCCTGCGAAAGTTTTTTTAAAATTGAATGAAGTCCGAATATACATTTCTCTGCTATTTAGGCCCTAGTTTGCGACTAAAAATTGTAATTCAGGTAAATGCTGCGTCGAAGATTATTCTTCTGCTGAATTTTGTTGTTTACGTTTCAAACGCTTGTAAACATTATATTTATCCAGCGGTTTTAGACTTTTTTTTTATCTGAGCTGAACTTATTGTTTTAACTATGCAGGTATTTCTGTTTTATTATTTCGCGTGCGTTCAATGCTGAATGTAATCCAAATTCATGGGACTAATGTTCATGAATTTGACTTTTATTTATGGCATTTAGGCATCTAAGGTTCAAGCCGAGATAGGGGAGGAGAAAGGATTTGGGAATGTGTCGACCAGGGCCAATGTTTAAGGTGCCATCTTGGCATTTGCCTGGTGTGACTGAGGAAAACCCCTGGAAAAACCTCAGTCAGGATGTTCGGCTGCTGGGATCGAACCTATGACCTACCGAATGCTATGTCAACGCTCTACCACTGATCTACGGCGGCCCGACGGTGCCGTTTCAAATATTCTGACGTTGAACTCTTCCGTTGTGAACATTTAGGTTAAAATGCATTTGTTGGAAAAGTTCTTGTTTACAATTCTTAAAACAACAGTGCTGTTATGAATAACTGTTCAGCAACTGAGTGAAAATCAGAAATTCACGTTTCACTTAATTTTTGTCATAGTTGTTAGGAATTTTATTACTTTATTATAGGAGATGCTGAATTATTGGCAAGTGCTAAAAGCGAAGGGAAATATTATTGCTTTTAATATTTAAAACCAAACAGAACTAATATAAATAGCGTATTCATAGCTCAAAATGTATGTGCTTAACTTTCTGAGTGTTTCCTTGAACTATCTGTCATGACATTCTCAAAACTGTGCAGTCCTGGTCCCTGCGTTCACATTACACGTTGATATTGAGGTTTGTTCCATTATGATTCTTGTCTCAATTTTTTCTTGTTCTTTCTTTCTTCTAATTTTACTTCTGATTCGAATTAAATTGGATTTATTTGTGGCCTGTTGTCATCTCAGGCTGAGACAGATAGGGAAGAGGATGTTAGAAGGTAATAGGCCAGGGAATAGTTTGTAGGTACAGCTATGAGTAACAGTTTTGACGCATGTCTTTTCCGAATACTTCCGAAATTCTAGTCGATGTCTCCCTTCAGCTTGCAAGCTCTACCAATAAAAATTAGGTTTAATAAGTCCCATTTTGCAGCAAGCTGTCTGCGGAATAAAACGAGGATACTATGCAAATGTGTGCGCTTTTTGGACTTATTATTTTTGGAAAATCATATTTTATGCCAACGTTTGGCTACTTATCAGTTCAATATTTTCACACAACTGTGTCACGTAATTATGCTTATCTGTTCCAGTCAAAGATATGCATTTCTGAACGAAGAAAGGTCAGTTATTGATATGCATCACTCAGAGTGTCTTTCACACTGGATAATCTGGAATATTAAGGGGATTTTCTAAATCTGGAATACTCAGGGATATCTTTAATTTATGAGGGAAACTCATGGAAATCTATGAAGTGGACCTGTGCACAATTGGTCAGAGCACATACCCCGGCGGTAAGTTCGATTCACACTGCTGAGCGGATGTTTCAATATGTTCAAATCCTCTGTTTTAAAGATTTTTTTGCTTCTGAAATACGAATAATATACAAGCTTGGACTGGGTGGCGGTAGGATTAAAAGAAATGTCACTGCGTATTATTTCCATATTCAACTATACTAAGAACTCAGGGATTTAAAAAAATATACAGAAAACCCCGAAAACTCATGAAATTTCAGGTCACAAAATTAGTAGATGCCATGTCACTACTTTTGTCCAGCTGCACCATTCCAGATTTTGCCAGGTGTAACTGAGAAACCTGTCAGATGAACGGACGCTAGAATCGTTCCCAAGACATTTCGATTATTAATCCAACGATCTATCAATTGTTGGTAAACTAATGTTAGTGAATTGAATGAATTTCAAAATTGTTAACATTACTTAACTATTCGTTACTTCTTAAGGTTATTGAAACCAACCAAATATCACGTGAGTGCATTGACGCAAATCTACAATCCATGGGAATTGGCAGGCACTATAGAATTATTCTAATAACGATATAAATTGAAGTAAGCTGAGACATATTTTACAATACACACAGGAAAGGCGCACTCATTTTAATAACCAATGGCATGTGGACTGAGAAAGTATGTAAGGCCTTTCTGTCGAGCGATAGTTGGGGATTCAGCTATTATGGGTAGTGGGCAAGCAGGTGGGAATTTGGTTGGGTATCGAGTGGCCCAAGTATGGGTCACTGGTAGGAAAATGTGTTTTGTTATGGTTGGGCCATACGTTGTTTCACGGGTGGGAAAGGGTTGGGTCAAAGGTTTTGTCACTTCATTTCCCATCGCGTTACTGGTAATATATTGGACAATTAGCGGGGAATACTCGGGTAATGGTAGGCCCACTGATGGCATGCCACCTGGTGTCGGGAAATGGTTGGGCTTTCTGATCATTCCACGCAGTTTCCCACCCCCGGCAACTAGCCGGTCATAGTCCGTCGACCGTCTACTCTCCTGTGGGCCACCGTGTGGCCCATCCGCGATTTCCTCATGGGGCTGTTACCAGGGAAATTGGTAAAAAAAAATAACACTTGTTCTTTGTAGCGCAAGCGAAAATAGTTCATCTTCGTAGCTTACAGTCACTCATCAGTTCTCCCCTCCTTTTACTATCTGTAAAAATCAACCTATGGAAACCCGATGCCAACCACGGTACGGTGCAACTAAGCTATGTTAACAGCAGAACAAAGGGTAGGGGAGGCAGTTGTTCTGTTTACAGAATGAAGCATTGTTTCCTTTGAGCAAACTCTGTCAAATATTACGATTGCGATAGTTTCAAACTTGCATTTTAAAAAATGTAACCAACGTACCGTATATTAATCATTCAAGAAACGGAAGATTCAATTCCGGGATTTTAACCGTCCCGGTGAACAAAAAAATCCTCCCAAACCGGGACAGTTGGGACCCCTAGCTATGGGTAGCAAGTTTTGCACACTATCCGTTATCGGATTTCGAAAAAAGGCGTTTTTCTCTCTACCATAATGCACACATATATCGAAGAAGAAAAATAATATATAAGAATTATATTACGTGGTGCATCTATGTGATTTCCATTAACTAAAACGTAAGATGGTAAGACTGTACTTATTTATCAGCAAACAAATATATTTGAATATCTAAAAGCTAATATAAAATCCTAAAATGTAAAACTGTTACTTACATTCAGTTTCTAAAGAAGAAGAGATATGAAATAAAAGAAAATGAAATGATATGATTTTGAGACTTTGGAACTATGAGACCTCTATTATGAGGTCTATGCAGAAAGTAAGTGGAATACTAAAAGAGTAAAAATATATTTTCTTCCACAGCAATAGCAATATGATACCCCAATAAAAAATAAACATAGACATTTTTAGATGTATTAGAAACGAACAAATGCAATTTTCTTAGCAGTATCATTAACACAGACGTCATAATACCACTCTAAACATAGCATATATCGCACCCAACCACCAAGAGCAATCAATTTGAACATACGTTCGTCTTTCTCGATATTGCTTACCTTTTCTTAAAGTATATTGACACGGTCAACTTAGAGATGTCAATAACAGTGTGTTTCTTGGAAGTATCTTAGGTTTATCCTCTCGTGATGGAACACTGTAGATTTCATTTAATGATGTTAAAATGTTTTGGCTTGTGATTTTATCTCTGTGAGAACCGAACAATCTGCTTTATATTCGTTCACACAAGATGCCTAATTTAACGTATCAATGATTGTCAATTCTGAGTCAAATGATTCACAACGATTAGCAGCAATCGTTGATTGAGAACAGGAATGATTTTTTTTTCTGTATTTTATTAATTTAGCCAGTATTCTCTAGAACTATTTGTTTTTCAAATATTTGTGCTTTCCTGGACTTTATTCTGAGGTAAGTTAATTTTTTAGTATAATATAACTAAATGTATGATTAAATATAACAACGTAAGTAAACTAACATTTAAAAGTAAGGTATTGGGGTTATATGCACGTGTTAATATAATTCGTAAAAGATTGTTCGCATGTTCTCCCGAACCCAAAATGGACAACGGTGGGCGGCTTCGTTTTTATACTTACTAGACATACAACTATTAATCAAATAAACAGAACTTGCCTAGAATGTCTTATTATCTTTTCTACCATGAACATGATGCATGTCTGTAATTATAATGTGTTATACAATGTAGAAAGGAATCCGTTTAATTGAGTTGGAAGGTAGATTGGAGGTCATTTCAGTGCATTGTTTATTCCGTTAACAAATACCTGTTCACAAAAGCGACAAACCTGTCAAGCCACAACACTATCACTAACGGCAGGCACCAAGCAGTCTGATAATTTCTTCTTGTTTATAGAAACCACGGGTTAAATCTGGTTTTCTTTTCCCTCAAGGAATACAACCATAAGTAAGTCAAGACTAAAGCAATGAGCGATAATAAAAAATATATATTTTCACAATTTCAAGGCAATTGTTATTCCCAGGAGGTACGAGACAGAGTGGAATTTCTTACCTGTTTTCATAACAATTTTAATACAATTTTTTGCTAGCTAGAAATTTAGTTTAAAACGAGCGTTCATAATATTTCAGAATATAAATGGAAGCAGTTAGTAACCGTTTTATTATGCTCTCTATTCACTGCTCTGCAATGACACTTCTAACAGCATTCTCGAAGCTGTTTTCATGCGATCTTCAAGATAAAGTTCAGTTTCGTGTGAAATGCGTATTCACTCTGGAACAGCTGTGACGACGAATTTTTATCCTCAAAATTGTATCTTGGCTACTTTACATTTCCACCTTGTACATCTGGACCTAACTCTGTGTTATATAGTTGTTTGCATCATCATTATGTTCCGTCTAATCTTTCTGATTGTTTTCGTCGTCCCGTGAACGATAGTTGGTCTGGCATTGTCATGGAGGAAAGAAAAGCGACTTCTACTATTCTTCCTCATTTCCTCAACATTTTCTTCACTGGTCAAAACAATAGTAAAGTCTTTGCAACTAATACCTATGCCATAGAAAGTAAATAGATATTCGAAAACTATTATTCACCAATTATTACCACTATCAACCCAAATTTTCTACTCTATATACAACAACACAGTCTTCATAGTTCTTCGAACATCTGAGTTATAGTTGGGTGAACCCATTATTTCTTGACGCTTTTTTCTTCTGTTTCTGATAATCAAGAAGGTTTATGATAATCGATCCATGACGGAACTAAGATGTCGCAGCTACAAAATTAGCTACGTGTGTGTGAAACCAATTTCTGTGGCCAGCAACTTTTGTAGTTCGTGCATTAGTTGCTGCAACAAAAGTAGCTCGTATGTGGCCGGCCTTAGTAATGCACTTCGTAGTTTGTTTTGGGCAATTTAATTGCATTTATTGTTACCTTTAGGTGTCTATGGTTCAGACAGTGATCGGGTAGAGGAAAGGATACAGGATGGGTAGATCAGTGCCTATCAGCTGAACGTACCATCCTAGCATTTTCCTGGTTTGACTGAGGAAAACTCCTGGAGAAACTTCAGTCAGGATAGTCGATCGCTGGGATCGAATCCAGAACATCCTGAATGAGAACAGACCGTTCTACGAACTGAACTTGGTGCAAAACCAAGGCACATTACGGGCTGCTTCTTGATGTACAAAATTAAGAAGGACAAACGAAGAAGAAAATAAAGAATATAACAAATACTGACAGTCGAAGAGCTTCACGCCAACTTTTTTTCTTTTTTACCATTCTTCAATACTGATTTCTCAAACAAAAATAGCACACACTGGGTGGGGTTCACCAACCTTCGTCAAGACGTTAACGTATCGTTAGTTAACGAACACAATGAATTCTAAAGCTTTATAAATAATATAACGATTCGTTAAAATATAACGAAGATTGACAAAACCCACTAACGTTGTTGTCATTAATCGTTCTCAATCAGGAACAACACTGTACAGAATATTTTCTTCTGGCTGCTACTGACAGTTCCACAAACACCTTCCTTGGAAACGTGCACAGCCATTCGCTAACGCCCATTTCCCGATTCCCGTCCTCGAGACGACTTCTCGTGAGAGGTTAGTAATAGCGGAATTTATTTTAGACCTTCAGACAAATTTGGCTGGCTATTGGGTGTCCCATAGTACTTCCAAAAAGTGCTCTAACGTCAAAAATCATTAGGTTGTTCTTCTGGCGCGGATTTTGATTACGGGTTACAAAATACACTTGTGTGAGTGTATCAACATTAAAGAACACACTATTTATATCGTATGTAGAAACAAAGGGATCCAAGTGACAAAATCGAATAAAATAAGTTCGTGGAAATATCTTGTATATAACATGAAATATGCGTAGCTTGTCATATATTTTACATGAACACACTATGATCTAAGGTTTCTTTGTACAGCCACTTACAAAATTAAGTGGAGGTTGGAGTATTAAGAAATAATAGTTCTTTCTTCCAGGAGAATTGTTTCACTGTACGCCCAATAGTTAGACAACTAACATGACAGTACAAATATGCGCCAAAACATGGACTGCCAGGACTTTCATCCATTTGGAGGAAGAAAGAATGGATTCGTTCAGCATCATGTAGAGAACCACAAGATAGGCAAAAATAAAATCCTTGTCTTGTTCAAACACACACACACACAGAGATAGGAAGAGAAAGCATGGAAGAAGACGTGGAAAGAGCGATAAAAGAGATGAGAAAACAAGGAAAGAGGGAAAGAAAAATGGCGCAAGATATGGACATAAATGAAATTTTAACGCTTATTAATACACAGTCTCCGTCTCTCTCCTCCTGTCCCCTTCTGTCTTGTGTATTTCTCCCTGTGCGGGATAAATCTCTTTCAGTAGCAATCGCGAACATCACTTACAGCGCTTAATTCCTGGATGAAAGTATTTGGAAAGTCGGTCGTGGAATCGAACCAATCACCTTGAGAATGAGAGTCTGACAAGCTGACCACTTAGCTACACAGACCATAATAAATGTGTTGTTAAATCAGCCATTAAACTCGCTACCCTCAGCGGTTGATTTATATACATCCTAGATTTAAGAACTATCCTTCAAGAAAGTAAATACCACTCGCTGGTGACTAGCTTATTCACCAATCCCAACCGGAAAGAATAAAAATAAATTTATTAGAAATTCTGAGTTCAAAGTGCTTTT
>JAGDQP010061722.1:0-11994 GCA_022664845.1 Lepisma saccharinum
TTATGGCAATATGGACGATCCATGTAATTCGTCACATACAAATCAAGGAGTCTGAGGTTTGAATCGCCAGGCAGATCATTTGAGCATTGTGGTTCAGAAACCACTTGAAATGATAGGCCCCTGTGACCTATCTCCATCCAATGGAAGGCAGTGTCAAACTATTATCGGTTCGCCTTGTCCATGAACTTTTGGGTTACAGATCTGCCTCAGGAAGGACAACAGTAGTCACAATTTTATTTATAACCTTTAGGCATCTATTGCTCAGGGCAGGATAGGACCGGGGAGAGGATGTTGGAAGGTAGTCGACCAGGGCCTAGTCTGTAGGTACCATCCCGGAATTTGCTTATGTCATCTGTTTCTAAAATTTGTACAGTATTTGCCATTTCTACCTAGTCAAATTGAAGTTAGACTGGCTTTAGAGTTTCCTATACCTGTATCACTTGCACGCCTATGTAACAAAGAGAGTCTACAATTTTGCAACGTATCTGTCTATCTTTCCGTTCGTTCTTTTTGCTGCCTATCTCTATGGCTGATTATAAACTTGATACTTCGTGAACCGGTAATTTGATTTTAACGCCTTTAGTAAGTGGTTAAATAATTATAAGAACCTTTTCATAATTCATTTGGCTAAAAGTACTGGAAATTTAGCAATAGACCTTCTAAATTTGTGGGGATCTTAAGCATAATCGTGAGGCAAAACAAACAGTATTATATATCAAACTAAAGAGCTGTTGATGAGAGCAATCGATTGATGTAATTAAGTTAATTAATTGTTGTCGTCATGGGATTTAGAGAAAATCAATAATTACTACAATAGGGGTCAGTTCCACAAAACATTTTAATTCCGAGTAATCTTAATCCACGAATTAGTCTTTTATTCATAGATAAAATAATTATACACAGCAAATTTCTATTGTCTTGTCTCATTTATGCCATCTGGTGGCAGTACATCCGAACTAGGCATGAAGTAATGCTAGGTAGCCAAGCGAATATTTGATAATCCGCGAAGTTGTTTTCTTGAAACTAACACATTGTATGAGAAATAAAGCTAACACAAATAATCAGTCATATCGAAAGATCCGTATTTCCAAAATTTTCTTTAATCAGAGCTTCACATATTTAAGTACACATTCTAGTTTGAAATTTACCATGAGAATATCTGTTCCATAATACTAACAGAGTACTTTGAAATGTAGTAATTTTTTTGTGCGTTTCAGTTTTATTAAAAACGATGTTTGCTTTTTAATTTATCAAATGCGGTTTGATAGTAACCGATTCAATCAGACACAGGAGTACATAACTTGTTAAGACATAGATTTGAAGCCAGGTCTCTAAACTGAACAATAAGATTAAGTTGAATTTCAAACAATATTTGTCTTTGCAAGCTTTCTTTCTCCCATCCATCCGTCCGTCTTATCGTCATCTACTTTTCTATTCCTTCTTTGTTTCACCCATCCTTTCTTTGATTCAATACTTTCACTATTTCTTTGTTTCTCCTATCCTTTTCTTCTTTCTCTTCATTCCTTTCTTTATTTCTTATTTCCTCATTTATTCTTCCTTTTCTACCATTTCATTTTTTCGCTTCATCTTCTAGCTCACCTTTTCTTCCTTCTCTTTCTTTTCATTTTTTCGCTTCATCTTCTAGCTCACCTTTTCTTCCTTCTCTTTCTTTTCATTTTTTCGCTTCATCTTCTAGCTCACCTTTTCTTCCTTCTCTTTCTTTTCTGCTTTTCTTTGTCTATTCTATTTTGTTCCTTTCCTCCTCTCTTTTCTCTTTCTGTCTTCTTTTATTTTCTTTCTCTTACCTTTTCTAGTTGCCCTCTCTTTCTTTTTTCTTTTCCTCCTTTTGTTTTTCTTCTCTCTTATTTTCTCATTTTTCTCTTTATCATTTTCTCTTCCTTTTGTCTTGCTTTTGCTTTCCTTCATTTTACCTCCCTCTTACCTATAAGATTTCATCGTGAGTGCATACAAGAATTGAGGGAGAGAACCAATAATAGTGATATTAATATTTTCAGGCTTTCAGTACTTATTTAATTTCCTTTCAGTCTCTCTGGCGCTTCTTGCATAACAGGATATATATGTAAACGCAATAGGATGAACTTAACACCATATCAGGCGTGCTTGTAATATTGAGGAAAATAGGCTTTATTTGAATGTGCATCAAGTAACTACCCTGATCGAATCGCATGTCTCCGTGATCCAATTTCAACAGCTATTTGATCTCTATCTGTGTGTTTCGAGAGAGTGAAGAAGCGCCGATCTCATTTGCTGATAAGGCATGATTTGTTGTTGTCGACTGATATTCCTCCGAAATCCAGTGTTTCCAATTAAGTGAATTTTCAACTAGTATATACTATTTTGTTTAAAGAATTTTAAAACTAAGTTGTGAAAATATGGAAGCCGAGAACCTGAATTCTTCCTTTAAAAACGAAAAATATAGAGTCTAATAATTTTGGTCATAACTATTGGTACACAGAGTCAATTAATTGAGGCTGGGTTTGCTAGAAAATAAGCAATACAAAAGAGGATATACTAACAAGGGAACCACATCATATCGAACTGCTATTAGAAATGATTGCAATACTGTACGAGGACTAACGGAAAAGTTCCCGTAATCAAAATAAAAAAAAAAAGACATGTAAAATTCTGGAATGGCTTAATTGATTTTTAATGTATTCACACCGAGCCGCCGTAGCTCAGTGGTACAGTGTTGGCGTAGCATTCAGGAGTTCGTGGGTTCGATCCCACTGGCCGACCATCCTGAGGTTTCTCTAGGGGTTTTCCTCCGTCACACCAGGCAAATGTCGGGATGATACCTTGAACATAGGCCCTGGCCGACACCTTCCCGAATCCTTTCCCCTCCCTATCCCGGTCTCAACCTTATATGCCTAAAGGCCTTAAATAAGAATTCAATTCAAAGTATTGCCCTTTAAGATCAAAACTCGTTTGCATACGCTCAAACCAATTTTGAAAGCACTTTTTATTTTTCCACTTGGAGTCTGTCTGGTACCTCAGAAACCGCTGTTCGGAATGCGTCATCAGCCTGCTTCAGGCGACACAAATCGCTCATCACGCATTTTTTTTAATGTTTGGGAACAAAAAGAAGTCATTATGTGATAAATCGGGTGAGTACGGACAATGAGTCATTAATTCGACATTTTTATTGGAGAAAAAAATCAACAATTGTGTGCTGAGTGGGAGCTGGCGTTGTCGTGGTGATGAATGGTTCGAATATTTGAGTTTGTTTTGCGGAATTCATTGATGACCTCTGGTAAACAAATTGTTGTATACAGCTCAGAATTTACAGTCCTTCAATCTTTTAAAGCTATGATTGCCACATGTAATCATACAAAATCGTATGTATTGCTATCATGTCAATGTTCAAAAATGCCTGAACCTCACGGTATGTCACATCAATCACGTCACGCACAGCATCAACATTACTGACAATATCAGACGTGGATGAACGATCTTCACGAAATTCATCACTGAGAAATATGCGACCACACTGGACTTCGGAAAACCACTTGTATACAGTTCTGTTAGATGATGTTTCATTTACAAAAGCCAAATGAAGTCACTTCATTCATTGTTTCGGTGGTAAACTACATTTGAAATAATAAAAAGTAATTGCTCGAAAGTTTTCATGCAAAAAAATTCCATTTCTCAAATAAAATGACTGCTTCCAACTGCTGTGAGAAACAAATGCATAGGCGTAAACAAACAATCAAAGATAATTATAACATAGAAAGATTTATTCTTCTAAACTTTATTATAGCAGAACCCTAGCGCCACTGCTAGGTAGTATTTTGCAGTAACTTTTCCAGCAGCCCTCATATACTCTTACCCTAGGGGCATTTGCACCTACATGCTTTGGCTTCGGAAATGTCCGGTTTCTATAATTTTGACTTCGAAAATTTGACCGTTTTACGCATTTTTGATATCCTACCACCAGCAGGTACTTTATTTTTCACTCATTTCATTCTTCGTTGTTAAAAACTTTGGTAAACGTTCTTTTATATGGGCCAGTCTAGTAACTGTTAACTTCGGCCCGATACAATTATCCGTCACGTTCGAGTTAAACATACCCATGTCCTTGGCGGGCGTTGGCCTAACGCCTTAGACCCCACGGTTACCCGGTCGGCTCTTCGTTGTTGGTTGTTAATATATACCAAATATCATCATTTTATTCTGTTTGGTTTGAACTTTATAGTCATTTTTCGGTGAAATTTGAAGACTGTAACTAGCACCCCTGTGAGCAGAGGTTTGGTTTTTATTATTGCAAATAGATAACCTAGTCTACTAGGGTTTTCATCTTCGCAACAGCTTACAACCAACAATGAAACAAGTTAAAAATAAAGAGCCCTCTAGTGGCAGGATATAAAAAATGCGTAAAACGGTTACATTTTCAAAGTCAAAATTACGGAAAACCACATATTGCAGAAGCAAAAGTATGTAGGTGCACATGCACCTAGGATAGGTGCAATCATTTCTCCCAACAGTTCGATATCGTGTGGTTTCCTTGTAAGATCATTATAATGAGTTACAATTTTGAAGTTCTCAAGTACAGGAGAACAAAAAGTAATCTTCTGAAGAAAAAACAGGAGTATATCGGAGATGTTCAATGACTGGAACTATTCTTTTGTAAATTTCTAGATGTTTACGGTAAAGTGCGAATATGGTAGGGCTGGTGTGTGGCCATGGATCCAAGTTGTCAACAAAGCATCACGCAGGCTGATGTTGATTGCATACTAATGTGGAATGTCGTCTTGCGTCATAGGTTGGGTCCACTGGTCCTCATAAACACGTCGTTGACCGCATACCGCTACTTATCGCTACCTGGTGACTATTTATGATCTGAAGGTACCCCCACACAACGCTTTCATACTCCAGGGATAATGTAACATGTTATCGGACACTAATTATTTAAAATTGGTTAAAGAAGCATTCTAGGCAATTCCGACGAATGATCAGGCAATCACGTTCGTCCAACATGAACTTAATTGAGCCCTTACGGGACTTTGGGTGAGGTCAATTGGCATCCATATGGTTCACCTACGAGTAACCAGGGTGCTGTGGGAAACTATCCAGATGGCGTAGCTCAAAATCTTTCAAGAGGTCTACCGTGCATTTACAGAATCAATTGCACACCGAGTTGCTGCGCTTCACCGGAATAAAGGGGTCTTTCACGATACTAGGCATCTATCCCATTACCTTTGTCATGTGAATGTATACCATCTAAAGTTCCTAACTTTACCTTTTCATAGAAGAAGAACTGGAGAGGTAAAAAAAAATGTCAATCCAAAAACTGTGGCGAGAACTCACCAAAGGTAGTATGCGCCTTTCAAAAATGGTCAGTACAACATGAACGACGCAACACGGTCTGGACGGAAATCAGACTTTGATGAGAACCGTTTGAAAGTATTAATTCATAGGGACCAACGCCAAACGGAACGGGGATTGGCCGCGCAGATAGACTGTGATCATTGAACCGTCGACATACACCTGTAGTCCATGGGGAAGGTGCAGTAACTTGGTGCGTGAGTTCCCACATGCTCAGCATCAACAACAAAGACCAACGTGTAACCATCTGTGCCTCCTTACTCGCTTGTCATCGCTCTGCTCGCCAACAACATCAACCCTTTTTACCCTTAATTGTCACGGGTGACGAAAAAACATGCCTATACATCAACGTCACGCAAGGAAGCAATGGCTGCATTCAACGGGCTGAGCGGCTGAGCCCTCAGTGAGCCTTCTGGGATCGGAAATCCTTCGGATGACAAGAAGTTTATAGTGTTAAACGAACAGTTGAATATGGTAAAACGCTCCGTACTTCTATTGGTATTGTCGATGTATGTTTACCAATAAAGGTAACGTTTCTCCTTTAAAAGGTTTATTGCATTTTTTAAAGCCATCTCGACACTCATGGGCATCATTTATTAACTTCTACATGCCTAACGAAAGAATTCTCTATATATCTAACAGGCATGTCTTCTGCTCCTTCTTGGCGTCCAACTTCCGGCTCACAAGTGTGTGTGAAAATTTTGCCGAAAATGGTGAAACAATATAAATCTTACGCTGTGTTGCGAAAAACTACGTCGACTTCAGACGGCTATTGCGGAGAAATGCCCAGTAAGATGCCATCCCTTGAAGCTTAAGGTTGACAAAGCCAAAACTCACACTGCAAACATGACGAAAAACAGTCTTTGAAGAGCTGGGAGTGGAGGTCTTACTACATCCGGCATACTCCGCAGACCTCGCGCCTTCGGACTATCAAACGCATTGGGTAGCGGATCCTTCTCCGACGAGCCAGCACTGAACCCTTGGTATGATTTCTTCACTCAGAAACCGGTGGACTTCACCACAAAGTGATCGCGGAGCTCCGTGAAGATAGGATACAATCGTGCAGAATGGTAGAGACTATGTTATTGATTCGCGTTCTGGAATCAATTGATTTCTTGATTCGAGGTAAGTGCTGAATTGAATGGTAAGAACATCGACAAAAGTTCTGCACCAACCCAATATTTGCATACGCACACTATGTTTATGGCTACATATTTTAAGAAGTCTCAAATTGTGTTCTCTACATTTTTAACTGTTCCGCCATGACGACAGATACATAGGCGGGATGGAAACACGAAATTACTTGATAACCCCTTTTACAGTTTCCGATTGCTTATGAATACAAGAGTGCTTTGCTAATAATTGGCAACACTGTTGGTTATACAGTTTCATACTTGTTTCTTTTCTCTTCTTTTTCTTGGTGCTTCAGCTCAACTTCGCAGGACATCTGGCGAGTTTCCAGAGACGAATTTCTTCAGGGCTATTCCTATACGCCCCCTCCTTTCCTTCCTGCCCTTCGCATTGACACAGGCGGCCGTATCTTCTTCTATCTTTCTATCCAGCAAGTGATGTGACTGTGTATTCAAGAATGTGTGTGTATGTGTCTACGTGTGCGTCTATGGAGAAGACGAACGAACAGTGCGCGCAGTAGCAAACCGATGCTCCTGTTTGCAAAAATAAATTGGCGGAAACGTCAATCTGTCTCCTCCTTGTGCTTGAGGAAAGAGGAAGCGCCCACAAAACCCATGCAGATGCAAATTTATGGTGACGTTTTCCAACCCCGTTCTTCACACTTAAAGAAGCTGTATCAATAATCTTTCTTTCCCCGACGGAGATTCAGAGAAAATAGTTTCCCTCTGGAAATCACCAGAAAGTGGCGTTTGTTTGCCATCCATTACTTTAGGTTTACTAGCGAAAAAGAATTGAAAACTCCACCGAGATCAAAGACCTCAATTTTCATTGTGTATACTCTAATTACGTTGTGTAAACAATGGTTCTCAATCTGGTGATTCCTGTACAGTGGTACACCTATTGTGGTTTCCGACAAGCTCGTAACAAAAATGCGACAGGAGGTACATGGATAAGATTTCGCAAATGTTTCTTGGCGAAATTATGTATGTATGTGTGTGTGTGTGTGTGTGTGTGTGTGAGAGAGAGAGAGAGAGAGAGAGAGATCAGTCTTGACTTTAGTTGCGGAATTACAGGGAGCAACTTTCGCATCCCTGGCGCGAATCACCTGGTTGTGTAGAGGATTTCCTGAATTTCGGAAAAGGAATGAGGAAGAGTCAGTAGGAATAACCATCTTCGAGTGGAGATGAAGCGTTGCACAAGATGTCAATTGGCGTAAGTTGTTACCGTACAAAACAGTAAGGTGAAGTAATTATCAAGAATATAAGGTTGAAATTGTAGTTACTTTCGTGAAGTGCTGGTAAATTTCATGTCTAAAGTGAGTCTTTTTTGGAGATGTTAATAACCAATTGTAAAATTGGCATGAATAATATTGAGGTATCCTGGGCTTCTTCGAGTTTGGGTAATCCAGCTTTGAGTTGTGCCATAGTGTCTTCGAAATTGAGAGCTTGCATGTGTGGCAAGAGATGTTGAAGGACACTGAGAAAATGAGGTGTTTCAGACTTCGTAGACTCGTGACTAGGAGCAGGGCCAGGATATGTTTTAGGAGCTTTCGAAGAAGTCAGTGATTGTAGTGGTGGAACCTGTGAGATTACGGCACTAAAGGGTTCTTCTTTCTTGGTAACAGTATTGGTAGTGAGACTACCTTTTAAACTTTGTAAAGTGGGACAGTCACGGTAATTTGCAGAATGATTTTTGTCCCAATTGGCACATTTAGAATTTTCTTATCGCACTCAACTGTGAGGTGAAACCCCGCGCATTTCACGCAGCGAGGATCAAGATAACAGGTATACTGCGAGTGACAGTGTCGTTGACAACGGTAACATTGCAGGAAGCGTTTGATACGATAGTAACATATTTAGCCTAATTTAGGTTGTGCAGGTCCTGTATATTAAAAGGTTTGCTTAGGGTTACTAAGAAATAAAGACAGATTGATTTTCTGAAAGGTAGCTAGGTCACGGCTATACATCTGACAGACAGAAATAACTGGAAAGTGCTTTTCAATGAATGCTTGCTGGATATCAGTAGTGGACGTATCAATAGAAAGTTTGCGAATGTCAACTTTGTGTGGTCCATCTTTCTTAGGTACATCAGTAGCGAATTTGATTTTAGTTTGATGACAATATGCAGTAAGTTTGTCAAAATCAGCTTGACTATTTAATTGGAATCGAATATGGTCTTTTGTACGACGAACTTTGGGCTGAACAGAGCATGTAGCAGAAATAGTGCGGGTAAAATTGTATTTATTAGCAATACCATGAATATAAATGGCCGGAAGCTTGGGTGGCAGTTTAGAATCTGGGAATGGTTTGACAGCATCTGAATTGTCAAAAGAGGCAGAATCCAGCAACTGAAATTGATTTGAAATAGAAATAGCAGGAATGAGGCTATCAACTTTTTGAGGTTTGATCGTGTGCTTACGAACTTGAAACCCCTCAATATCCATTGATTGAAGTTGGTCAGCGGGTGAGGGCTGGAGAGGAATACCAGGTGTATAAGCTTAAATCCGCTGTTTGCCCATAGATGGCGTTGGTGAGCGTATGAAGCTACCATGGGCACGCCAGACCTATTGTGTGGATGAGTTGGACCTCTGGTAACACGAATCAGTGCACATAATCAGCAAGTGTAGACAACAACACACAGTGTTTCGTTGGTAAGCATGGCTAGTTTTGTTCCAGAAAAAGAGCACATGCGGGAAGCTCTACTTTTCTGCTTCCATTTGAAGAAATCGGCTGCCGACGCGTAACGAATGCTTGTGGAGGCCTATGGTGACAGTGCTTTATCGAAAACAACGTGCCGAGATTGGTTTCGTCGGTTCAAAGACGGCAATTTTGACCTGAGCGACAAGAAGCGTGAAAATCGGTCCAGGAAGTTTGAGGACCATCAATTGCAAGCGTCGTTGGACGAGGACGATACCCAATCGCAACAAATGTTTGCCGAGCAATTGGGCGTTACTCAAGCAGCCATTTCCATGCGTCTACGTGCCATGGGAAAGGTTCAGAATCGGAAAATGGGTGCCGCATGAGTTGACCGATCCGCAGCTGGAGAGACGCCAACACACATGCGAAATGTTGCTTGCCAGACAAAGAAGAAAGTCGTTCCTGCATCGGATTGTGACGGGCGATGAAGAGTGGATATATTTCGCGAATCCGAAACGCCAGAAATCGTGGGTTGATCCCGGTCGACCATCAATATCTTCCTCGAGACCAAATCGCTTCGGACGGAAGACGATGCTGTGTGTTTGGTGGGATCAACAGGGTATCATCTAATTTGAGCTGTTGTAACCGGGTCAAACTGTCAATGCCCATCGCTACCAACAACAACTGATCAACGTGCACCGTGCTCTGTGTGAAAAAAGGCCGGAGTATCAACAAAGACATGACAAGCTGATATTCCTCCACGACAGCGCCCCATCGCACACGTCAAAAGTGGTCCAAAACTACTTGGAGACACTTAAGTGAGAGGTGCTACCCCATCCCGCTTATTCACCAGACCTACCCCCTACAGACTACCATCTGTTTGCGTCGATGGGCCACGCCCTCGCTGAGCAGCACTTCGATTCGTATGCAGACGTCCAAAAATCGCTTGATGAGTGGTTTGCCTCGAAAGAGCAGAACTTTTTTTGGTGTGGTATCCACAAATTGCCAGAGAAGTGGGCAAAATGTGTAGCCAGCGAGGGAAAGTACTTTGAATAACTTGCTTTGTGCTTTCTATGAACACACCATGTGTTTTGCTGACTACAAAACAGCGGATTTAAGCTTATACACCTGGTAACACAACACACGGTGTTAATTTTGGTACTGGAAGAAAAAAAGTTACGGCTGCGGCGAGATTTGAACATGCAGTGTTCTATATGAGTTAGAAATCAAGCGTCTTTTTTTATTTATCTTAACAGGAAAATACACCCCATTAAGGGGATTTCCAAACTTCCAAACAATAACAAGCTAATAAACACCTTCTCTACAACTAGGAAAACCTTCTCATAAAAATATAACTAACATATTTCAGTACAGGATTTGATAATAATTAGCAAAATCCGCTTCACGTCTTTCACGCGGAATGCTTAGAAAGTTTAATATCACTTCTTGAGTATACCATTCTGTCGTATTAATTTCTTGTTTTGTCATTAGAATGAACAAAGTAACTGCAAACAACTATGTTACAAATTTGTGGCGTGTAGGTGGGAAGAATCTATACGCCGGTTGTCGAAAAACATCATTAAAATTAAGATCTTTGTAGTGACACCGAGTACTACGCCAGTATAGGATTTTACATTTCTCCCATATGGCATCTTTATTTTTACATTTCACTAATTTATGAAACAGGTCTTCGGTTTCACCACAAGTCTTACATCGATCATCCTCACATATGTTTTTCTTTTTAAGATTGGACCCTACTGGATCCTGATTATAACACTGAATAAACATGTAATGATGTAAGATAGATTTATGTTTTAGAAAATGTAAATTCTCACATATGATTGGCCATTTATCTCCATGTCTTTGTGGAGTGGCACTAAGTTCCATGTTTTCTTTATCTAGAAAATAGGAATAAAAATCTTTTACTGTAAAGTCTTCCATTGGTATGTGTCCAATGACCGCATAAGCAAATTCTAACATTATCCCAGAAAAAATCTTTAGAGGACCTTGAATCGTTCTAATGTCAATGGGGGCGACATTATCCATGTGTTGAATAGCGATTAGGAAGGCATCATAAGATATATTCCCGTGATATTCCGGTGAGCCAGTAAGGATGTCGCTTGAATTTGAACGTTCTTCAGATTCAGACCACCCTCCTCTATGCTTCTATAGAGGTCTGCTCGTAAGGCCCTAAGCATCTGTTTATACCAAATGAAAAAGCCCAAAACTGTTTAGAAAATATGAACAGTTGTAGAGGATAATGGAGTTTACTTAAAATATATGTATTGATAAATCGACATTGATCCAAGAGAGAGGATAAACAATCTTTATATTTCTGTAGTTCCGCTACTAGACTTTGAATCAAAGTATTACCCGTTTCTGTCATTGTCTGATACATGTCTGCATACCAAGTTATGCCTAGAACTTTCACATGATCAGTCTCCCGTATACCCAGGGAAGCTACCGACCTAATCGGAGCTCTCAAGTTCATAGCTCTAGTTTTTCCGGATTGATAGAGATGCCGGAAACCTAGAAAAACACTCAATTAAGTGTAGTATCCGCTGTAAGTCCTCTTCATTTTTAATACAGAAAGTTGATATCATCCGCTTATATTAAGCTAAAGATTTCCCTCTCCCATAGTTTTATTCCCGCCAGGGCTCGATGCACAGCCTGAGCAAAAGGAGACATTATCAAGGCAAAGAAGATCCCGGCTGTCGCACAACCCTGGAGGACTCCACGTTGCAAAGGGATGCGATTAATGATGAGCGCAAGAGTCTTGGTCTTGCATGCAAGACCAAGACCAAGACCAAGACCAAGGGGTGCAAGACCGAGACCAAGACCAAGGGGTGCAAGACCAAGACCAGCCTGCAAGAGTCTTACACAC
>JAGDQP010061724.1:0-11994 GCA_022664845.1 Lepisma saccharinum
TACGTAGAGGTACATCCTGTAAAGATACGTTCAGGAATCAAAAACTGCTGACTTTACCATGTCTATATATGTACAGGTCTATTTTATATGTAAAAAAAAATGAAGAACTATTAATTCGTTGTAACAGTATTCATTTATATAATACTAGGAACAAAAAAATGTATATGTTACACAGCAAAATTCCTCTTCTTTTCAAAAAAGCGTATATATGAACTGTACACGCTTGTACAATAAACTCCCGCTAGACACGAAAGGTATAAGCAACATTAATATATTTAAGAGAAGACTGTTCAATTACAATGACTGAATATTTAACTGATAATCTGTAATGTTTTGTTATCTGACAACTGTAATGCTTACTTACTATTCGTAAGCTAATGTACAAGCTGAATAAACTGAACTGAATTGAACTTAATGATCGGTCAGCAACATAGAGTGGTTTCATAACTTTATGGTCAGCAATAAATACAGCGACTAACGAATATCGTACTTCTCTTGTTTGCGTCCTATTTTGTCTGAACAGACGCCAGATTGCAGGACGCTACACAAGACACATACGAGAAAAGGCGGTAATTATGAATCGTTGCTATGGCAATTTCCTAACTAACATTTCTGTTATCTATGATTTGTACGTGAAAGGATTTTAATAACGCTCGAGTTTTTGAAGTTTTTTTTTCTGCTCATTATGGATGTTTTATGCCGCTATCATGTAAATTTTATTGTAACGATACCAGTTATATTGTTCTTTTTTATTTGGATTTGTGGACTTACAGCCATGTATTTCATGCGTGACATTCCCTTGTCTGCTATCGCTAAATTTTTAGTGGGAGGACTTCTATACGGATAGTTATTAGGGTTTGCTGTTGAACTTAATCACGGACAAAAACAAAGGAATATATTTATCAATTTATACCATGCAGAAACTGATAAGCGTCCAGTAGATTGTATAGAAAGAGGAGGAAATTCCGAGGAAGACACCAGTCTTGATACCAAGTTTACTACGGCAGACAGAATTGTGTACTCCTTCATAAAAGAAGGTCGTAAGTACGTTGTAATAGAAGAAAATAAGATTTTGAAGATGTACGTCGGTGTTGAAGGGCTTCAGTTAGATAATGTAGAAACCGTTGGAAACTGTAGTGTTTCGGATATTAAGGCACGGCAAGTTGCACTGCAAATTCACCCAGACACTAGTTCCGAAATTCCGAAGATTTCAAATCAAGTCTGCGTTAGTTTCTCAAATTACTCAGTTCATACAGTCCGTAAAAAAAAGACCATTGATGAAATATAAACTTTTCGTATAGCAAATATCCAAATTTTTAGTAGAACAATTTCAAATCTGTTGAAGAAGCCTTTCAAAATTTAGAAGTTGGAATGGAGTTCAGGCGCAAAAGGTAAGTAAATTAAATAATTTTGAGCGCAATTCATTACTGTCCTTAGTAGCTTACCAGCTCATTTAGGACGTTAATAATAATCAGCAAAGTACAAACATAGTAAAAATAAAATTATAGGAGAAATGGGTTAGTTGTGATACCTGAAAAAGGAAAAAAATAAAATAAAAAAAAAATCACTGAAAAAAACTGCCGGCATCCAAGCCCGTGTTCGTGGTAGGCGTGCGGTTTACGCAAAGGGAGGAATATCATCACGAACACACGCCATTTTAACACTGCCTTACCCGCATCCACATAATTGTAACTATGCCAAATATTTCCATCCGCCACCACATGTAGTGAGTCCTAAAACATCTAATTAACTACAACATTATAATTCACTTTCAATGCTCCCCACAATATAATTTCGCTTCCCTTTCATCACAGACAACAATAACTTCATTCATCCTGTAAATTTCTTAAAATTGGCCCGTCACTACTAAAGAACCCCCCCCCCCAAAAAAAAAAGACTAAGGGTGTAGAGAACTGGTCCACCCTATGCATCACTGACTTTAGGGTAGGTTAGTTGGGTTTGTTTTACTTTATTTTTACCAAAGGAAGTAAAATTTACAGGAGAAAGGTTGTTGCCGAAGTGTGTATGGAGTATTGAAACGCAAATTTAAGTAACTTAGAGTCATGATCCAATGTTATCAGGGTAAAATACGTAGATATACGTGGGACTATGTATGCATCCGCAATAGGTGGGGATGTGAGCCATTTTCGGGTTCGTTTTACTTTAACTGCACCAAGAAAGTAACGCGCTAATTGACCGGCTCCGAGAGTGAAAAATATATATATAGATGCATGACCGCACCTAACCTCCACGTTCCAATGGTCACTAATTTAAGACTAAATTCGGCAAATGAAATTACATAGGATATGAGGAATGTTCGGTATGCCATTTCGGTAGTTGTCCACCGCGTGTCACTATATCCGAATAGACTGAAGTGCGTATTTTCCGAATTAATTATTTTCGTGGGCTTTACTATTTTCTGGATAGTTACATATCAGTTTGCGCGTATGGAACTAACAATTGCAATTAATCTTTAAGAACGGCTGGAGTTGACCGTATAATATTGGTCATGGTGGTGTCCTTTGGTGTAGATAAAGTAAAACTCAACTGGTTAGTTTTCGTTAGAAATAGTTTAACAGAGTTACCGTACTAGTTAAATAAAGAATGTTATTTATTCTCATTAACGCCCTTGTTCACTGTAAAAACTTAGTAATGCCCTTTCGCAAGGGGTGTTATAAAGCGGAAGAAAGAGCAGTTAAATGTTGGAGTACGAGTAGCGGAACCATTGAACCGTGAGGTAGAAGCGGTATTGATACGAGATTGTCGCGGTAGTAATTCACCCAACTGTGTAAAATCTTAAATGTGCATGTGTAAACAGAGAAAAAAAAATTCTAACAACCTTTTTTTAGTTTAACTTGTAAACAGTAAAAACAAAAGGCAAAATCTAAAAAATAAAAACCGATGTGATGAGTTAATTAAAGTTGGATATATGATTACCGCTTAAAGCTCAAGTATTGAGTGGTCATGAAAAGAAACGAACCTGACTTCTCTAACCCGCCTTCGTTCGCTGATCTCGGCCTTACTGTGTCAGGGTTCCCACTCACGTGGGAAACCTGAAATAGTCAGGGAATCCAGCTTAGCACTAAAAAGTCAGGGAATTTCACTAAAGATGTCTGAAAACCTGGAAAAGTCAGGGAATTTGATAGCTTATTGTTTGAAGTTCATTTAGCTATAGCAGGCATTTAATGTTGGATCGTTTTTGGAATTACTTGGAGGCTAATGTGCCAACCATGAAGCAATTTAAGAAAAGAATACAGTGAAATATTTTGATGTATTTTTATTTTTATGCAACTATGATCTTTATTTCCCTTTGGAATTATGATATATTTACAAAATATATTTACCTGGAAATTTCTGAGTAGTGTCAGGGAATTTGATCTTGGCAACTGAGTGGGAACCCTGCTGTGTGTTTTGCGTAAAATTCCACACACTATTGTGAACATGCCACCACATTGTGGAGCTGATGATATATTGAACTACTTTACAGCTCATTAACGCACTAATGACTACGAGTCATATCGCCTGCGTAACAGGGAAGCGAATAGGATGTGCTATTACATCCATTAAGTAACAAGAAAGAGAATCTTAATTTTTCTATTGACATACGGATAAAGTAACAAATGGGCATAGGAACTTGTAAATTATTACCAAGAATGTAACTAAACGACTTGTGTATGATAATGAACAGAAGGGAAATTGATTGGTTCTGCGGAATAATAACTCTCAACTTGTGTGCACCAATCGACACAAATTTCTTGTTTATCGATCCAGAGACTTTTTCTTTTATGACATTTTCAGGTAAATTTTACTTTAGCCGTTGCCGGAAAATGTAAAAGGATATGACCCAAAGCTTCCGCCAGCTAGTGAATAATCTCTGTACCACTCCCTTGCAAATAACTATCAGACACTTCGGTAAACATCTAGCGAGAACCAGCAATCCAGAGATTGTTACGAAAAGCCATTTATCGTTATTATTTCGTTTAAATACCCTTTTGAGCTGTTCATCGCATAATAAACATGGCGGCGTGCGCAAGAATACTTATAACGGCACTTCCTATTATGAATTACGAGTACTTTGACAAAAAGAAAAACACGGACAATATCTGGACAACCTATAGGGAGCGAAGAGGATTTTTTTGTTTTTGTTTGTTTTGTTCGGGTTCTATTCTATTAGACGCGATGTAACAGTCCCCAACACCCAAGAACATTCCATTAGTCCCTAGTACATTTTGCTCTTTGTTTCACACTTTTACGCACGTTGGAAATGTTACATTTCTCCGGTAAGTTTTTAATTTTTGCGGGCCATATAGTATAGTGAACCTAATGTAAAATGTACAGGGTAAATATAATCTTTCCAAAGCGCGTCATGAATAAGAATAGAAGAGCGGAGAGTCTAAGGGACTATTTAGATGCATCCTCGTCCAGGCGGAGCACGTGTTGTGTGTTAAATCGCTTGATCGATATATTTTCCGTTGTACCAAACTTCTTGTCATTCAAAACACGAAGGGACGCCATAACAGTTTGTGGATTGCTGGTTGACACTAGGTGTGTACAGAGGTGTCTGATGATAATTATTTACAACAAAGTGAGTCGTATAGACTGTACATAGCGTAGTAGCTGGCGTAGGGCTGTTCCGATAATCGAGTAATCGATAACAATTCGATAAAATTTCAAAACCGTTTCGTCGATGAAGAATTTTAATTTTATCGAACTTTTGAGACTCTCGGTGTTCGAGACACTCGAATTGTTTGAAAGTAGCAAATACTGAAACATCTCAATATGATCACATTGATCGAGTCGTTTGAATATTTTGGAAAGTTCGGGAATATCGGAGTGTTTGGAAGAAACAATGCATTCGAGGTGATCATAGTTGTACATAATGCAGGGTGTTCATTTTTAAAGTTGCCTCCCTTGGAATGAAGTGAAAGAGATGTACAAAGCTTAAGTAGTCCGTCAGGAAAGCGAGAGAGAGAGGAAGAGAAAACATGCATCACCCGAACGGGATAGGAATGCAGGACACTATTAGTCTACAAACCGTCTCTTTACCGATTGCGTCAACAACAGGGCAGGCAGAAAAAGGAGAATGTTGCATCTGGTTTCGAGGGTTTAAATTAAAGTTCTGGATGGAGACAGCTTCTGATATAGATAGAGGTAAGGAACTTCCCTAAGGCTGAAGATTATCGAACTTCGGGTTTGAAAATTTATTATCCGGTACTTTAAACCCTTCGAGTATTTGAGATTGTCGAAATTTCGTGTAATATGTAAACTTCGAGTATCATTGAAACAAACCTTGAGAATTTTGGGTGCGAAGCTCCCTATTATAGATCGCGCTGTCTCTCCGTCCGTCTGTCTGTGACATCCGGCGATAACTTTCGAACAGATTGTCCGATTTTGATGGAACTTACTTTAAAATGTTCCCCTTTGCTTTCGTCAGACACCTATTGTTTTCGGTTGCCTTACAACAAGGGGAACTCCTCCGAATCAGAGTATTTGTTCCTATTTTGATCGTAGGAGTGTAAAAGCGACGAAAACTTTCGAACGAATTGTCCGATTTTAATGGGGGCTCGTCAAAATGCATGTGTCAAGTATCTGTTGCTTTCGGTTACACTACGACATCGGGGTTCCCCCAAATTCGGGTATACAGGCTTCATTCAAAATTAGTTTCTGGATGCACGTCTGCCTGGAGCCTCGACTTTGAGGGAAGGATGTTACCGATCAGCGTCCTTTGTCGAGCGGATTGTCAAAATGTTCGAGAGTCTCAAAATATTTGAAGCTTTCGAAGTGTTTGAGACAATCAAATTACTCAAGCATTTAAGTTTGCGTGGATTTATCGTGACATTTTAATATTTCGATGATTTAATTAAACTATTTCAAGTTGTCAGAGAAACGAGCTTCTTTGGTTTCAGGAAATGGTCCGAATGTAAAGAAAAATTGAAACACCGAAAAGAGACATAGGCGTAGTACCGTTAAGAGTGAATTTACATTATCATAAAATATCGTTTTGTACATACGACGCCGAGTGGCTTTGGGTCACACCAACCCCACAGTCAGTGAGTACCTGTGTGGTTAGAAGGCGACCGAAGCGTGGTGCCGATAACATCAACTTCATCTGCGGCTGAGATTAAGAAAGTGTGGAGCCTTAACTCAGCATCCCCTATATGCGTTCATGGGATGGTGCTAAGCACAAGGGTGAACTTTATTTAACATATGACAGAAAGGAGACAAAAGGGTTGGAGTGGGGGGGGGGGGGTTGAGAAAAAAAAACATACGTGCTCTGACTGGGATTCCAACCCAGGACCGATTACATCAATGCGGCGGGCAGAAAAGAGGTATTGAGGTACTTCTTGCGAAAGATTTAAAAGTGTGCTTTGGTCAATGTTTGAGGGAATGTACAACCAGGCCTGCGTAGTACATTCATATATATTCCTGAATAAAGCGTTGTCTGGTAACTGGAAAATTTTGAAGTTGCTATTTTTGAAAATATGTAAATGTTAATTGTCTTTACGTAGCCATTCATATCACGCGTAAGTTTTCTCAATATTAATGTAAAGATTAATAGTTACATTTCATACAGCTCTAATTCAATTTGCATATCAAATTCAATAACTTGCGATCACTTCTTAAGGAAAGAAATTTCCTCAAGAGTTCTCCCAGCTGTTTCGTATTACGTTGCAAACGGACTTTCAAAAAAACCGGACGTGCAGTTTTTTGGTTTGCCATTGTTGAAAGAAATATGATCTTATCAGTGTCCTGCACACAACACCTATCATTGTTTCTTTTCCGAAACAAAGAGCGAATCACTTATCTTTTACTGTCATTTTTGCATCTGGCGTTTAATACGTTTCAGTGGTATATTTTAGCCTCTTTTCTTCTTTGAATTCGAATTTTTATTTATAGCTTTTAGGTTTCTAAGGCTCAGACCGGGATAGGGGATGGGAAAGGATGTTTGAAGGTGTTGGCCAGGACCTATATTGAAGGTGCCATGTCGGCATTTTCCTGGTGTGACTGATCCGCTAGGATCGAACCCAGGACCTCCCGAATGCTACGCCAACGCTCTACCACTGAGCTATTGCGGCTCGGTTTCTTCTGTTTTCTTTGTGAACTCATGGTTTTATATAGGCTATGTGAAGTAGGTAGATTTTATACCAAATAGTTTAGAGTTATACAACCCAATTAAATTTTAACTAAAATAAAAAAAAGGTGAATACTGGGATGGTAACAGAAAACTAAATTTCATTAGATTACCAGAGATCTCTTTTCACCAAATACTTGCTGCATGTGGGTGAAAAACAAGCTAGGCCCGCCCTTCCGCCAGTGTTCGCAATTCGCATTATCGTTTTTTGCCACCATCTTGTTGCCCGCCAATTTCTTCTTTGCCGCCAAATACGTAACGATTAGAAATCGGGACTTGAGCTCCCCCGGCACGCCTTTCTCTGGCCATCATTTTCTTTTTTGCCGCCATCTTGAAATGCCTATGACCACGTACCGCAGGTAATCGGACCAATCCTCCCCCTCCCGTGGGGAAGTCGCAGAAGAACCCCCATTTTTTGCCGTTTTCGAACATTCCATTTGGCGTCTGCCGGGACCAGCGGCCACATGAAATTATAAGGTGGCTAAGGTCAGTAATCGTGTAAAGAATCACTCGATCCGGTTCACCCGTTTAGAATATTAGCGCGATCATACTTCGTCACTTTCCCGTTGGCCTCCATTTGCTTCTGGCCACCTTTTGCCGTTCCGGTTCTGTTGTCTGTGGCACTAACTTACAGTGTGTGTGTGCAAAAGCGCATAGTTCTATCTTGTGCCCTTCGGGTGGTAAGTTTCGAATATACCCCAAATTTCTGTAATAATCAGATTTTGATAATACTCGAAACTTGGATAATAGACTCATTTACTACGTGTGGATGGATGGATGTGTTTAAACACTGGAGAAATCGTTCCATATGTATTGTAGCAGGACTCAAAACCAAGGAAAGATCCATGAAATACCCAACAAAAAATTAAAATTCACTACCGTACTACATGAGACACATCTCACTAATCATGCTAATTCATGTGCATTTTTAAACTTTTGAAGAGCTATGTACTCGTTTCAAATACCCGAACAAAATTCTACCTCACAATCTCAGATTTCTATGAGTTTTGGTTTATTGCTTGTAACCGTGGAATAGATTAAAAAAAAACAAAATTGATTTTTTTGACGCAGTGCATTTTGATCTACTAGCTCCCACAAAAACTACAAGTACAGTCAAATTTTCCGTGTTGTTAAGTTACAGAATTTCGTATTACTCATTAATGGTTAGTGCTAGGCTAGAGAATTCAGAGTGGGCTCATTTTAAAACTCATGTAACAAGCTTTCGTTTGATATGTCACTTAATAGGATTGAACAAAATTTTGTTTCCCGAAAAATATCGTGGAATTTTCAAATTTGATTTTCTTAAAATTGGACATCTGAAAAAAAAAATAAAAAAAAAAAAAATCTTATATGTTGGTCATAGTGAGATAAAATACATTTTCTTGTGATGCCTGCGGACGAAAGGTACTTATGGTACATATTAATAATTTAAATTTTAATTATGACATTTTGCGTTAGGCATCTATGGCTCAGGCTTGTATAGAGTAGGGAACAGGGTGCAGGAAGAAGTCAGCCAGAGCCTAAGTTCAGGGTACCATCCCGATATTTGCCTGGTGTGACTGAGGGGAAAACCATTGGTCTCCATGAAGAATATCTTATTACGAACAAGTAGGCTACATAATAGGGATGAGCAAATGGATCCGTTTCCTGATAGCATTGGAACTGGGTAACCGAATCTTGTAATAATAGTGTGTGCTCTGAGGTTGTGTTGATTAGCGTTTCGTCTGAGGAAGATGTCGTTAGAACATTGAAACTGAACGTTTGCTGTATCTTTTTATATGTATAGCCTTGTTAGTCTGTTTTAATTAAAAAGTATTGATACAAGGCCTTAATATAATTTTACCTTATTTTTTATAGCGTAAGTATATTAAATGGCAAAAATCAGAGACGTCATCTAAATTAGCTAAGTCTGTATCATCTGTATATAGACAGTGTTCGGAAGAATATACGGGGTCGAAACTAGACGTGGTAAGCTACTTTCTATACAAGGGTCAATATATGAGTATGAGAGAGAAAAGCATTATGTAAAGTAAAAAAGAATGTAATATCTACTACAAATCCAGTCGATATTTGTAGTATATTTTCACGTTCATGGAAAGTTTCTAGCTTTTGTTTACTTGTGTCACTATTCCAAGGTGTCTACCACCCTGGAAAACTTAGGGAAATCTATAATTTACGAGGGGAAATTCAGGGGTAAGAGCACTGCCCCGGCAAGGCGGTAGTCGTGGGTTCTATTCCCACTGCTGAACGGAATTTTTTTCACGTATGAAATACTAATAAGGTAAAAGATGCTTGGACTGGGTGGTGGTAGGATTACTAAGAACTCAGGGAATTCGAAAATAAAAAACATGGAAAACTCAGGGAATTTCAAGTCACAAACTCAGTAGACACCCTGTAGAAGTATTATTTAATTACTGTTTAATAGCGGATCAGTTAAAGGAAACTAACGACGGGCGTTAGCCATAGTGCTGTTACCGTCCATACAATTCATTTTATCTTTATCTTAAAGGAAACTAAGATTTGTGAAGCATTCAGATTTTGGTTTTATTCACAGAACCGTAAAGAAATCATATTCGTCCTTTATAATTTCTAGGAAACCATCACTGGGCACAAATAGGGGGCATCTTTGATATATCTTGGTGGGCCGCGGTAGCTCTGGTGCTAGGGGTCGCGGTTCGATCCCTGCTCATGCCATGCGGGCTTTACCCCAAAGTTACCTAAAGGCCATAAAACTTAAATTGAAATTTATATATATGTATATATATATATATGACCTCTTTTATTGATACATTGTTCTTAAACAATAATTGAGGAATACTTTTAGGCACTGTAAAGAAATAAAACACAGTCAAATTTCCGGAAATTCTTTATCAACATAATATCGAATGAATTCCATGTACATTTGTCTAAAAAAATTATCACGTTAGGAAAGAAAAGTTTCACACAGTTAAGGCTGAATTCAAATAGGTTTTCCCGCCTTTTTGGTTTTACGTCAATTACTCAAATTTGAGTGCACTTGAACAGAAAATAACTTTCATAAACTGTAGCTTGTTTCGTATTTCAATAAATAATACCATTAGGTTTAAAGCAATGTTATCAGGAACTTCAAAACTATGCCAATAGAGTTTTAGAACAGTCCCAAGACCCAAAAGTGTATTGGCATAGTTTTGAAGTTTCGGATAACATTTTTAAAAAAATCTAATTATATTATTTATTGAAATACGAAACAAGCTACAGTTTATGTAAGTTATTTTCTGTTTAATTTGCACTTAAATTTGAATAATGGACATTTCCGGTAGTATTTTTTTATTGCAATAAAAAATTCTTCTATTAAAGCAGACTACGGAAAACATTTTATTTTCTTTCTGTGATGATTTTATCAAAAGTTATAAAGACTTGCTTCAAAGGAGTCTCAGCCTTGCGCTTTTTCGGGCGCCGCCATGTTATGACGTAATCAGTCTTCCGACTGCTTGTCATTGACATACAGATGCCATTTGATTTGTTAGTATTGTTAAAAAGAGATCGCGAAAATGGATCGAAAGAAATAGTATAACTGGTGAATAGCGTTTCTGTATGCCTTAACACGTCATTTAGTTCGTTTTATTCATTTAAAATTGATTTTTACTGTTAATACTATCTGGTGTAGTAAAAAGTAATCCATTATTTTTGCATGACATTGAAGGCTTGACTTACCATAGTTAGAATGATCCGATTTAGGTCACATATGCGCCGTTTTGTTCGATAACGTGTTGCCATTTGGAAGGTAATATCATGATGCCTCTCTCATAGAAGCCCTTGTCCCTATTGGCAAAAAATTGAGACAGTCGATTTTCACAAGCCTCTCTTGAAGCGAATTTTTCACCAGCAAACGTGTTCGCCATGGACAGGAACAGATGGTAATCACTCGGTGCCAGGTCCGGACTATAAGGTGGATGCATAAGAACCTCCCAACCAAGCTCCCGGAGCTTCTGGCGAGTCACTATCGATGTGTGTGGCCTGGCGTTGTCCTGGTGGAACACAATGCCTCTCCTATTGGCCAAAGCTGGGCGCTTCTGGGCGATTGCTGCCTTCAGACGGTCCAATTGTTGACAGTATAGTTCCGAGTTAAGGGTTTGGCCGTAGGGGAGCAGCTCATAGTAGATAATTCCGTGTCAATCCCACCAAACACACAGCAAAACCTTCCTGGCCGTCAATCCTGGCTTGGGCACCGTTTGCGCCGGCGCACCGCGCTTCGACCACGACCGTTTTCGCGTGACGTTGTCGTAAGTGATCCACTTTTCATCACCAGTCACCAACCGCTTCAGAAATGGGTCGCTTTTGTTGCGATTCAGCAGCGATTCGCAGATGGAAATTCGGTCCATGAGGTTTTTTTGCGTTAACTCGTGTGGCACCCATACATCAAGCTTCTTTGTGTATCCAGCCTTATGCAAATGGTTCCACACGGTTTTTTGTGCAATGTTTAGCTCTTGGGCAATCGAAACAGTGCTTACATGACGGTCGGACGCGACAATGTCCATGATTTTATCGACATTTTCGACACGTGGCCTTCCAGTGCGTGGTACATCTTTGACGTCAAAATTACCGGCACGGAATCGACGAAACCAAAATTGCGCGTGATTGGCTGTTACAGTATCAGGACCATAAACACTATTCACATTTGCAGCCGCCTGGCTTGCGTTTTCGCCTTTATCGAAGAAAAACTGTAAAATATAGCGTATTTTCTCTTTGCTAGTGTCCATTTTGACGCGCGCTCACACAACACTGAGTCAACTCATCACAACTATCTGAACAGTGTTTGTAGTACGCAATCTCATCGTTTGAACGCCATCTCGTTGAACCCGATCGGACTTATACAACGCGAG
>JAGDQP010061725.1:0-11994 GCA_022664845.1 Lepisma saccharinum
CAGACTTTGTATCCCAAAATTTGTGGCACAAGTTGATGCTAATTAATGCATTACTTTGAGATTAATAGGCGTAAGAACTTTATGAACTGCATGCTCGAAATTAATTATATGACAAGGTTATATTTACATTTTCTTTGCAACCTTCAAGTGATTCATTTCGTGAAGGAAATTTATATATGAACTGAGCAGAAATTTTATAGCAAGTTAAGCAAACAGACAAAATGTTAGATGTTCTTACCTTTTTCACAATAAATCTTGTGTTGGTAAATGTTGAAATTAACAAAGAAAAATTGACAGCCGCCGCGATCGAGACTCGAATCCGGATCTCCCAGTTGCCGGCTAGGTATGCTACCAATTACACCACCACAGCACAGCCAATTCTCTTTGTATATGGAATGTTCCTCTCGTCTAGACACCCTCCCAACTCTTCATTGCTGGTTACGAGGCCAAGGCACTCAACTCATGCGGAGATTTAGACAAAATGTTGCCTGTATTTACTGAAGTTTGATTTTTAAATAAAAGAAGTCAACTTTTTCAACATCCTTTGTACATCCTTTAGATTGACTAAATAGTCGTTTCCTGGTCATGTTTCTTGTAGGGGTGTGAAGGTAAACTACTCTTAAGTTTGAGTAATAGTACGCAAACAAAAATGGAAGAATATAGATTATTAGGAAATTCAGTAAAATTCAGTATATCATCCAGCTATGTTATACACGACTAAATTCATTAGATATCAGTGGATTACGGGAAGTAAATTCTAATCCTGTGTGAAATTGCATGTCAAATTAATTCTAATACAGTTATATTTAAATTACCACGAAAAAAATATTGTGTTAATTTTAATATTTCTCCAAATATAAGGCTCATTACGAAAAATGTGATTCATCTATTATTTCGAATTACACACTTCCAGAACATAATCAGTATTGAAAAAGGTCACCGGGTGAATCGGGTTGTTCGATTTTAGTTTTTGATCATGTCACCGGGTCTATGCTTAGAACCCTGTCTGAACAGGTGACTCGATTTTGAGTCGGTGCAGGATTTTGACCCAGTAACCCGGAGGGCTCAGCAGAGTTTTGGACCCAGTTCTTCTCTATTATACACCGTTGCGTTTGAAGTTTGCATTATTCAGGGGTAACAAGAGCCGGGAATAAAACCCACCAATCTTCAGATCACGAGAAATGCAGCGCCCTACAGGTCTCACATAGTGTGTGAAGCGCTAAAAGTATGATGAAGCATTAGTTTTATTGCAGTTTCTGTTTAGTAGAAAAAATATCATAACTATACAAAATATTTTTTTTTTTAAAAAAGCACTAAGGCCTAATATGAGACCCCATACATTTAGTACCCAAATATGATTCGTATTACAAGCTTTGATTTTTGACACTTTAGGCAGATGAAACGGGAAACAGTAGCTCCACAATGCTCGTGTGCCCATTGGTAACAACGTAAGCATTGAATCCGACGACGCAAATACTGGCAGATAATCGCGCGTTATGAGGTGACGTGGTAATAATTTATGCATCCCAGTTTGACGCGGTTTCTTGTATTAATGTATCTTCAAGTCAAGTTTGAAACAGCAATCTTAGAATTCGTTAGACTCACTTGCGCAGATTTTCATTCTATTTATTACTAACATGCTATGGAATGATGCAATGGAACAGGATATTGTAGCTTACCTGTATATATATAAAAGGGTTTCGAAGTACACGTTTTAGAAAACATTCGCGGAATCAAAACACAAAATGCTTCTTTTTCTGTACCAAAATGCTTCTTAACGACAATAACCGACACATCAAAGTGAAGTTACAATATGAGCTAGACGACGAAACCTAATCGTGATTGGAGCTTTCGATAGATATAATGATTGACATTTTCTTTATTTGTATATCTGCAAAATGACTTTTATTAATATCCTAACTTCTACTTTTATTATCAGGAATTATCCTTACTTGCAAGTGCCCAGACTTAGTTGCTCATTTCCTGTTCCGTTCGACATCTCCAATTTATGTTATTTATGTTCATCTAATGTATTTTCCGTGAGATATATTTAATTTCGGAGTTTTACTTCATTATTGATTCCGATATTTTTGCTTAATTGCACATTATAATGAATCATATTATCCGTACATAAATCACATATAATTTAAAGTACATGAGCTTATTTACCAAAGAATCACATAAATTACAATACTGATTTAATCATGCCACAAGAATAAGACAAGGTTAAATAGAGTCAAAAACGGGTCGAAAGTTCAAAGTTAGGTTACTGGGTCGAGAGATTCGACCATAGAATCGCCTGGCCCCAGAGTTTCTGATCATTTGGGTTCAGACCGGGTCATGAGTCATTCGGATCATTCGGGAAGGTTACCGGGTCAATCGGATCATTCAGGTCAAATTTCGGACCGGGTCGCAAGCTGACCTATGTTCGGATCAGGACAGGTCAACGGACCATCAAAACTAACCCGATTGCTGTTCTTCTCACATCCCCGAAGATGTGAAAATGATCCTAGACCTCGGAAATGCTATGCAGAAAGAATTTGTGAATAACACAAATGACATTTTTGATTGATTAAAGTCGCAGGAACAAGAAAGGTTGAATTGGATCATTTTTTTTTTTTTTTTTGGAAAGAGGTATGAAACAAGACATTTGGTTGGTATAACTTTTACTTTATCAGAGACCTCAATTATTAACAAATAGTATTTTATATCTGCTTTGTACTTTAAGTTTGAACTAAGAGGCACTAAATCAAGCAAAGAGAATGTTACGAATGTAACATATTAGATGATGGTGAAAAACATTACACTTCGTAAGAGTTGGATTGTTGGAATTATCACAGATTATATAGCTAGTCTAATCAAAATTCGTAGGATTAATAAAAGACAGAGTAATGCAAACACAGAAATAGGTTAGACTTTTCATAAACTACTACTTGCACCAATGCAGTTCAATTCTGAACTATATATTCTTGGGAGAACATCGAATTCAAATATAAGTCTAAAGGTGTAGACACACATTTTGATAATGTGTCATGCAATTTTTGTTACTATGCTATATTAACGCGCTTTAAAAGTTGGTTATATTTTGTTTAAAATAATTATATGAATGTTGTTCCACGAAATACTGTTAGTTAATACGATCTATATATAGAACGAAGGTTGTTGCGAATTTGTGTCCAACGCATTGTAATTTTATTAGTCACAGCTTTTCTAAGGATAGGCAGGATATGATTTTGTTAATGGTCCCACCACGATCGTTTTCCTAGCGCCTCAGGAAACGACAGCAGAAGCTGACTGGTGGGATAAGGAACTTAAGCTTTCAATAATTTGAATTGGAAATGAGATTTAAATTTCTGACGTTTGCCGAAAATTGGACGTGTAGCAATAATGGCCTCAAGCAGTGACTGATGTCACAAATATCTGATGGTAAAAGATTGCTCCTATTAGCACATCAAACTAAGAGACCAGAATGGTTCAGAGATGGAGAATAGATAAAAGATTTAGTTAATGGGCGCCAGAATGATTTAGTTTCAGAGGGCTGGGTAGAAGACTCAAGACTAAATAAATTATATCACATGAAGAGACTAAGAATCAAAAGGAATTAGATTCTTCGTGCTCATTTGCTAAGCCTCTTCAGTGATAGTACTGTAAAAGACTTTTGCTGACCTCACTGACATTCGGTATGAGTAAGCTCCCCATTCGCTATAATGGAGAGAGCCATCTTTAGCTGGCCCTTAATGTAACCGCTACACTAACTGTGGGTGGCAGAGTTTGATATGTACGAAATTGGTTTGTAATCTGTAACATGCCTACGAAAGCAATACCCGCCTTTTTCCTGGCTCCCTCTTGTAGATCTTTTGCACGCACACACACACACACTCGTACAATCACCCTCCCTACACAACTTTTCATTTGTGAATTCGCTCTCTTTTTGATGTGTTCCACAGCGCATATTCAGAGACTGACCGATAGAGAAAAAGGGAAGGAATCCCTGCTCTGTGTATTTGTTTAGAGGAATACTGATGGATAGATTGATAGATAGAAGATAGAGCAAACCCCTATACGCCTATACACAAACAGAGGAGCGTGCATAGGGAATCAGTAACAGGGAGAGACATTGAAAGAGAAAGTCGTCTGAGTTCACAGAGGCCGACAAGCACGTTGGAGAGGTACGTCGGGAATGCAAATGGAGACCGATGTCAATGGCGGTGCAAATAGAAAGGGTGTGAGAGATGATCTATCTGGAGGTGTACGTTGTGTTTTTCGGACGTGATGTCTGAGTGACTAGAAGTCTCTACGGAAACTATGTTTTGCAACCAGACGTTTTCAAAATATCATTATGTTAACACTAACAAGAGCTCCGTACCTCTCATCATAGAATATATGAGGTAGAAAATGAATTTTGAATTTGAATTTTATTTATGGCCTTTAGGCATTTAAGGCTCAGACCGGGATAGGGGAGGGGAAATAATGAGGGAAGGTATCGGCCAGGAGCTATATGTTGAAGGTGCTATCCCGGCATTTGCCTGGTGTGACTGAGGAAAAACTCTGGAAAAACCTCAGTCAGGATGGTCGGCCGCTGAGATCGTATAAACGACTTCCCGAATGCTAGTTCAAACTGAGCTACGGCGGCTCGGTGGGTAGAAAATGAACTACATGAACAGATAAAATAATAGGCCAAACTAACTTGAGAGAAAATTTAAGGATGTAATTTGGTAATGTAGTGGATTGAAGGAATATGCCACACATTTTGGTCCAGAAGCCATTGTGGAGTAATTCAAAGAAACATGATAGAAAAGCTTTGTAGAAATATACATTTAACTTTCATGTTCTTACTGCCAGAAGAACATAAAACTACATGCATATACAATGGATTTATGCGCCATTACACTGATATGTCAAAATGCTCATATTACTCAACACATCATTGTAAGATACCCACTCATTTTGAGGGAAGATGGTACCCACACATTATAATTAAGATATTGTTCAACCTTCGCTTCCTTGATGTAAATCACGGACTAGTTTCTCTATAAGTTGCCGTGATTTAAAGTTAATGGGGGAACGTAGCGCGTAGAAAGGAATTCGTCATTAAATGGACTACAACTAAATATCACTATGAGTACACATTTAAATATACTTGGAGTTACTTACTTCTCTTCCTTGTGGAAACGACTCCTACCAAAATCCTAAATACTTAACTACAAAATGATTGGAAGGACATGCAACTTTAAGACGTTAAAACGAGAACTGACTTTTCTTAGTTTTATTATAAAGCTGACTTTGTTCTTAACAATTATCCTATCCATTAGTCGACCAGAATTTAAAGTGTTTTGAGCAATACGTTATTTTGACACTTTGTGATCAAGCCCTTATTTCCACATACCTTATCAGATACACTTCAGAAGTCTCTCTTCACAATTTCAAGTAGCTAGTAAATGTTCCTTAATACTGTTCGTAAGTCTCACATCTTCGTCTTCTTCTCTGGCGATTGTCCGTAGTTATACTAAAGTTCTTAAAGATGGTATAGTTCATTGAGAATAACACTGTTAAGATTTTTGAGCTGTTATTCACCCTAAGTAAAAATACTAAGTTCACTTTGCACAAACTAGTTATAGATAAACTAACTGTTCTTGTTGATGTAACCGGGTCGATGGTAAAACCAAGATTGGCCTCATGAAACTCAGTTCTGTCTGGTTTTATTGATTTGTGATTTTTATGTTCTTCTAAGAAATTGTGGTTCTTTCTGTGAAGATAAAAGACCTTGGGTTCACATAGATGATCAAAAGATAATTTTAATGTCAAGGTAAAGGGGCACGGGAACCGGATTTGCTATTGGTCTTTTAAATCAAATAGTCATGGGATGGAATGTAAATTATTTTAGTTGTGGACACCTGCCGGATGTTTGTACATTTTTTGTTATTACATGTTTTGATCACCAAATGAGAAGGAATTTTATTTGTCCAATTAATGGTGGGATTTGTCCTTGTAAATGATCGTTTCATAAATAGTTGTTTTTTTCTGTCGTTCCCTGTCTTAACACCTGTTTGAAATATGTACATAACTATCCTTGTAGAAGTTATTCTGATGTATTTTTTAGGACAATCATTTTACTTTTGCAAATGGCGTACTTGTTTCTATGTTGAATTAAATGTTCGTTCTTTTCATCGTTCGATTACAGAGCTGATTTCTTACCTTTTATTATTTCTGAATTTTGTGAATTACATTTATGATATACCCTGTGTATCTCAACACTCCAAAATATATATAACTATAATAAAGAAATTAAAAAGAAAATCTTCATGGCTGCGTGATCTATAACATGACTAAAATACATGGACAAGTATAGAAGTATTTTGACCACTTCAGAAAATATTTTTTTACAATGATCACCTTAACGACATCTGCTTGAAAGAGAATTCTCTTCTTTATGTGATAGTGAATGATAGATTAATTTAATTCAGCAATAAATGTTTGGTGTAAATAAAAATAATTCTTTAACGTTTGGTATACATCCTATTGAACATGCAACGAGAAGTATGGCTCAGTTAATAGGTCCGGGATTCGATCCCTGCGGCGGCGGCCATCATGATCTGAAGTTTATGCAGTATCTACAGTAAGATAAGGCTAATGCTCGGAGGGTGCTTCGAAAATAGTCACTGGTAGACTCTTTCCTACATCCTCACCCAATCCTGTTCTGGCCTCAGCCATAGTTGCCTGAAGGCCATAAATGACATTCAAATTTTATTAAACACGTATGTAGACTACAATTACAAATGCCTTTGTGTGGCTACATTTTATTCAACAATAAAAGTTCAAAGAAATGAGTATCTAACCAGAAAAGGATGAAAAAAGTAGTATTTAATGCAATGCATTTAGGTGGTGGACATCTATCGCCAGCCTTCGGGTTAAGACGCCAGTTTATCTGTTTCCCATCTCGCATATGATTTCTTTATTGGACCCGCTAAGAAAGTACTTGTCATTCAGACTTACCTAACCGAAATGCATTTCCTCCTGTGGCATGGGGCTTAGAACGATCATTAACTGTTTATTGATTACAAACATGTTTTAGAATAAATTATTTTTAGGTAGAAGAAGTAGGTATTTTGATTTTAAAGGACTTGCTTTCTACACGCGATAGATTACCCAACATTCACTGCAGCCCCTTACAGAGCATACTGATTAGTACTTTTACATAAAAAAAATCTAGGAACATAGTTATGGGATTACGCTACTATAGCTATCATGCCCCGATAGGCATCTTCCTTCAAATTTACTCTCACTTATCAAATTGTAACATTATGTTCTTAGCTTTATGAACTGATATTTTACACTGTAAGACAGGATAAGAAAAATAACGCTTTAACTCGAAATCACCTTAATTTAGAGAGAAAAACATCAATATGAATGAATCCACAGTGATCAAAAATAGTATGAGACATTGAGTATAGACATCAATAAAAGAAAATAGTTCTCCACACTGAATCGAAGTAATGCTGCTATTTTAAAAGAGCAGTAAGAGAACTCAATTGTGGATCAATGTTGTGCAACAGAAAAACCTACCAAAAAGAATGAAAGTAATATAACACTACCTCAGAACCCTTTTACAGGAAATGAATTATTCATCTTCTTGTATTACCCCATGAAATGAACATTTTCCCGGAAGGGACAATAGCATTCATAAGAGAATTCGAGAGCACACAATTATTTCGGAAGCAACAAGGAAAGAATGAAAAAAACATAAAGACCTATTAAGAATCCTTCTAATTATCGTTTCCTATGACCAAAATGAGAAAGAACGAAATGGAACGATAATCATAACAATAGTGATAACTATAAAAAAGCGAAAAATGAAGAGGAGAACATGTCGTTGAGTGAAGATGAGAAATCCACAAAAAAAATAAAGAAAGAAGGCCCCAGAATGAGAGAGAAACGGAAGAAATTGTCACCATCTAATAACGCTGGAAATGAAAGCAGATTTCAACTTCGTTTCAAGAGCTGTGGCATTATTTTTAAAACAAGAAAGAAGATAGAAATAGTGAAAGAGAGAGAGAGACCTTTTACATCGTTCTGAAAACCTTTTCTATTCCCATGTCATGGCAATTTCGTACTTCCTATTTATTTTCTTCTTCTTTTCTTTTTTACACTCACATTGTTATTTTTTTCTTTTACTCTTTCCTTTTCCTCTTTCTACCATGGCTTTTTCAGTATTCATTTCTGTTTCCGTGAAAGAAGAAAATATTTCGCAAATCCCCAGCTGAATGCCTTTCCTTCTTTGCCTAGTTTTATCACTAGAGTGAGAGCCCATTCTGCTGGTTGAAATTGACCTGTTAGTGTTCATCTGTCATCCTTTTCATTGTCTCTTATTATCGTCTCAAATTTCTTAATTCGCCGTGTTGCGGCAGAAGAAAAGTCAGGGTATTCCTGGAGAGAGCTTTGATGTATGACAAAATTCATTTCAGTGTTTGAACAAAAGCAGATTACCTCAACATGATCATTAGTGGACAAAGTGTAATTACCTTTGCGGTTCTTCTATTAGTAAGTGATGCTAATTCATTGGCTAGCGTCCGAGTAAAATGTAGTAAAGTTTCTCAATGGAAGTGTTCTTACCGCTTAATTCAGACTTCCTCAGTTTGCACCATCATGGTCGCAGTTTACACCGTTTTTTTCTTCATAAAAGTTAAATATCGTGATTTAGGTTTGAACTGTAATATTCCTCTTTCTTAATATCTAACAAGATAACCTAGAAATTTGAGAAGCTGTTCTAAGCTGATAGCCATTAAGGTAATTCAGGTTTTCGATTACATAGGAAATTATTCTTTTCTCTCTCTCTCTCTCTCTCTCTCTCTCTCTCTCTCTCTCTCTCTCCATATCTTCCGCCCTTTGATGTCAGCACAAAAATCTAATGATCTTGAAGGATCTGATTTCTTCAACATTCAATAAATTCGTAGACACATACCAACGTGTGGGTGCAGGAAGTGGATCAGTGAATCTTATGCCAAGATGCTTTTCTAGTTATTGTTCTCCTGTTTTCTAAAAATCTTTTAGCACTTGTAGTTCCAATGTTTTGAGCTAGAAACAAAAATAAATTCTTTCGATCGTTCATACTCTTTGACTATCATAGTCCATTCCTTTATCCGAATCTAATTTTACATCCCATTTGTGAAAACATAACATGCAGACTAATTAAGCTAATTTACGATTCGTCATGCAAATGTTTAGATATTCGTTCACTCAATAGTCTGCCCATTCATTAGTTCATCTAATTGCCCATTTATTCATGTAAATACGTGTAATTATGTGTTTCAATTATTTTAGTCCATTAGTGATTGGTCTGAATTATCCATACTCAAAATGTAAGGCTTTCATGTATTATTGCTTCCTTCATTAGTCAATTCATTCACTCATTTGTTCAACCTCTGGTATAATTCAATGTATTTTTTGTATCTCATATTCCAAGAATCTTTGAATTGATAGTTCAAATCGATTCAGGAAGGCAATATTTTAGGAGGCGGTCATTCACTACAGACTACGTTCACACCTTACAGTGTTTTATATCAACGTGCCATGAAAAGAATATTCACATCATTATTATTCATAATGTCAAACCCATTAATTTAAAAGTCCATCCATCCATCCATTATTCGTGCTTGTAGGGGGTGTAGTTGGTTTTAATACATGCATCTGAATTTTGAATTTTATTTATGACCTTTAGGAATAGCCTACATGCATTTAATACATCAAGAAAATATGAAAAGCATTTTCAAAGAAATTAATGAAAGTAACGCAAGTTATTCACTCTTTCATTTGTTTGAACCATTTATGGATATAACCGAGTAATTTGTTTATCCCATGCACCGAAACCTTATGTATTGCCTTCCCAATTTAATTCATAATCGTTACGTAAGGCAAACGTTACGTATACATAAAATAATTCAACATAAATAATACTTTCACCATTTCATAATTACGTACATTCATGCATGAGTTATTTGCGTAATCGATTGTATCATTGTATTGATCTATTCATGCAATTAGTAATACACACGTTATTAAAATAAATACTTATAGCATTTCATCTGGTTTTATCATTTATCCTTCCAGAACAAGTTGATGTTTAATGTGTGCTCAAAGAACATTCGTATGTGACTGTTAGTCAATGACACCATGACTCAAACGATCATTGTTGTTGACAGTTGTGAAATTTTAATATTTTTAGCATCGCAATAACTGGTTTCAGTACTGGTTTAACCACAGTAAAAAATGTTTCTTAAAATTAAGAGAAAGGTTCTTATCTGGGCACCGACAAACAAGTGAGATCAGTTCTCATTTAATAAAAACTAAGATCATACCTGTTCAAAATAAGATGACTGATCGTATTTACAAACCGGTATGTTCTCATTTTAAACTAAATGTGAATGTTGAAATCTTATGTTTAAGAAAATTGTTTCTCGGTGCACAGATAAGAACGTTTTCCTCAGTTTATGACACCGTTTTTTTACTGTGTTCCATGTTATTCGATGTAAGGAAACAACTTTGTAAATACTTTGAACATTATAAATGTTGTTAAAATAGTAGATTTGATATTATTATATCTTGTTAAAATATAGGCAGGTGCTTTCATCAGTAAACAAAGAATTATTTTAAATAGAAACATATTTAAGCTCCAAGGAGACAAATGTAATCTAATTCTGCCACAAACCTGACCAGGAAACCGTCGAGAATGAAGTTGCCGAGCGAAACCCGTCGCACCTTAGACAGGGGGCAGGGAGCGCCAATGTATATGACTTTAGCTGGTGAACGTGGGCAATGGAGCCATGAGAGCCAAAATAAGTCCTTGATAGCACTGCACAGAGTACGTTTCAGGAGAAATGACCATTCAGAGGAATGAAATATTGTATTCCAAATGAAATAAGGGCACAGTTAAAAGGACATTAGAACATACTAAAACTACTGACAAATTTTAGAAGCACAATGAAGAGAAAGGGTGCTTATCAAACAGTGATTGAAGCAGAAAAAAATGTTCACAATATCCGCATCTGAAGAAGCTGGCATTGATACACTGATCCCCTTAACAATCTACTGAAATTTCCGAGTCCAAACAATATTCAATCGAAGTTGTGAAGTTTTCAGGATGAAATTCCAGGCATGAAGAAAGCTGTATAATAAGGTTCTTAAACCTAGGATCACTAAACAAGAAATGAAGAGAAGCTTGTAAATTGATAAAGTTATCACTATGCCATATATTAAAATCATCAATTTCCATGGCTTCATCTGTAGTAACCCTCACAGAATTCTTATACGAACGAAAAGAATCCAACTTCAAGAGGCTGAATAAGTTCAGTGCATTTTGAAACTGAGCTCTAATTTCTTAACTATAATATAATAATTAATAATCTTCAAATTTCCTGAGCCTTAGATATCTAAAAGTTATAAATAAATTTCAAAATTCATAATTTTAGGTGCAAGACCATTAATCAAACAGTCAACTATCCGAGATATTTCGCCAAAATACTTGTTGAAGAAAAACTTCTATATACTCTTTCGACATGTTGGCTATCTTCCTAGCAATTTCTATAATATTAGTTGGATCCTTCGGATTGGTAGCAGGAAATTTACTTGTGGATAATGCAGACAAGCGAAACATTGGCGATAACAGCCAATGACGATTGTCTGACGATTGTCTAATTCTAGATCACACTGTCTTTCTACCTTTCATTTCCAAAGTCCTGTCAGAATGCATTTCTTTGTCAAATTGACTTTGATCAGTATGAAAAATTTTACTTGGATTAAAATTGTTGCTTACAATGAATGCCTTTGTTTCAGCGAAGAACTTATCTGCAGCTTTACGCAAATCATTCACGAGCTAGAGTCACCTGTTTGCAGAACTCGTTATGTCCAACAATGCCCTAAATGAGATGATGGTGTTCTTGGATGCTTTAGATTTTAATCTTGAATATGAATATGATTATACTGAAATCCTAACGAGAAAAC
>JAGDQP010061727.1:0-11994 GCA_022664845.1 Lepisma saccharinum
CTTCTTGTTTACAACTCTATGAACATTCATATCAACATTATTATGATCCAACAAGATGATTAGCTTTTAATGAAATAATTCTAGCTACCGGCCTATTGTAATTGATGAAAATACAGCCTATCTTCGTATTGTTTCCTGTCAATACTGTTCTCTCGCTTTCGCGCTGATGTGAAACGGCTCATTTACTTCAATGTCTTGCTTGGCTTTCAGCGGTCAGCTCCCGCGAAAGTCTCGCCGCGTTTCTAGCAGGGAAACACGATTGTTTTTTCGTCCGCAGCGAGAGAAACCCGCTCCCGCCTCGCGCTCGCGCTGATGCGGAAAGCCCAATTGCTCGTAATGTATTTCTAAATGACGCGAGAGTTGTCCGCTCCGCTCTCGTGCGTATGTGAAAGCAGCCTTAGTGGGACTCTCAGTTAGGCGTTGGTCCAGCAGCGCGATGCCAACAGGGGAATTACAGGGAAGAGTAGCGGACTTTGATATTCAGAGTCGTCGCACTGATCATGTGACACTCACTTTGAACGAAAGCTGTATGGGAGGCCAAAGCCCTATATGGGCTGTAGAACAAGAAAAAGGGTTTAGCTAAGCTCATTTTGTGATACACTCAAAATCGCTGTTTTCTTAAACTCGAGGCTGCTCATCCTGCCTGTGGGATTCCCTAGTTTTTCTCTATTACTTAAGTCAGATATCAAGATGCTACCTTGAATTCAGGCGAAGACTGCGAACACAGATTGTAAAAGCGATTAGCAAGTCAACCTGAAGCTGGAGTAAAGAGCGTAATATAAGGCTTGACTTCGTTAGATTGTATACCTAACAAGGGAAGGGTTTGAGTTTAAACAGAAATTTTTTGATAAGACTTCGTATATGTATTTGTACCCCGATGCTGATAATGCCTGTAAAGCAGTTCGAGCGTGTAAGGCCCGCCGTTTGTCCGCTACAGGGCGTTAAAGTTTGGAGCAAGTGGAAGATTTACGAGTAGAAGACAGCCCGGGCAGCGCTGCAACGGCTCCCCCAGTTTCGGTTCGAACACGCATTTGTTACTCAAATGTATACATGGACATACCTGCCAGTGCTGATAAAGACTGCAAAACAAACAATACCGTGTAACAAATAGTTTGGCAGATATAGGCCAGTATTTTTCACAAATGCAAGTTAGGCTTTTCCCCAAAGTGAGTACCAGTAAAACAGAAGGGAGAATCAAAATAGGTATACAGAGCAATCTTCAAAATCACACTCCATGGACACGGTGTTAAAAGCCACTTTATTTTCCACTCTTGAATTTGCTGACAGTTACAGATAGGGACGTACGTAAAGGCGGGGGGTCCTAGGGGTCCAAACCCCACCCCCGAAATTAAGATTTTTGTGAGATTCGTATCATTTTGGGAGTGTGCCTCTGAAGGTTGCCTTATGTGTCTTTTGTCCTTGTGCCTATTGTGACTCTCCTGTTGTGTCCCTTCTGTTTTACTCACTTTGTAGAAAAACTTCACTTGTTAAGACAAATACTGGCCTATAGGGTCTATCTGCCAAACTATTTGTTACACGGTATTGTGGCTTTGCAGCTTTTGTCAGCACTGTCAGGTATGTTCATGTTGAAATTTTGAGTAATAATTAACTGTTCAAACCGAAACTGCGGAAGCCGTTGTAGCGACTGCCCACGCTGTCTTCCACTTGCTTCAAACTTTAACGCCCTGTAGCGGACAAACGCGACCTTACACGGTCGAATTACTTTGCAGGCATTATCAGCATAGGGGTACGAATACATATACGGAGTCTTATCAAACAATTCCTGCTCGAACCTAAACCCTTCCCTTGTAAGATTTTTTTTTTTTTATCGTTTAATATCAGTCGTTAGAGTAATGGATTGTGGAAAGATTTACGTGGTAGGTTTCCTAGTAGTCGCTGTTTGGAATTTGCAGTAAATTTAATACCAAAATCTATGCGTGTATTTGTATTATACGACGTAGAATTTCGGGCCCCAATGATTTACATAATCAGTTTCCAAATCTTTCCCTTCATAATCAAGGCTGTAGTCATAGATTCCACTTAGAAATAAGATTAGAATTTAGGAGGAAACTAGCGCGGGTCCATTACGATTAGGAAAAGTGATACTTGCGCTTGACCTAGCATTGTGCTATTCAATTTATTCCTCCAATGCAGCGTTTCTCAAGCTATGGTCCGCGAAAATGGGACCGGTGGTTAAAAATGAAATTCTATTTTAATTGAATTAAAAATATCTAAACAAAGCACATTGAAATTTTAAAAGCTTGTAAAAGTCTGTTCAATGATGATTTACTTTATTTTAGTGTGTTTTTGTAGGCATTCAAAACATGCTCTAAAATTTATTAAGTTAAAACTTAAAAGTCGCATAGTATGACCCAAATGTCAGTAAAATCCATAGAGTATTTTTTTTATCTAGCCCACACAACTTACGTTGGTGGTCCGTAAAATTGTTTCAGACATATTATTAGTTCTTGGATTTAAAAAGGTTGAGAAACGTTCATCCTAGATCCCCTTAGAAGTAACCGGAAAGAGTTTCCCTTCCGGTTGAGATACATAATTTGACATAGCACCATTCAGTTGCTTCCTTGAAGTGTAGAAACCAGTTGCTGCGGATGGACGGATGGACAGACAAAACAGGAACAAAGTGGTTTCCTAAAAAAGACCACAAAAGAAAAGACAGCAACTCCAATAAGTTGCGAAGATCGCTGACTATCACCAACTTTATGAGGAACTGCCGGAATGGTACTTAGAAAAGGGACCCTGGTCGTAAACTTCCGCATCCGTTTTCGGAAACTTTTTCTCAGTGAGAGACGTGTCACCCGTCAGTCTACAGATCGACTTAGGCCATAGGAATGTATGGAATGGAAAACAAAGTTAATTACAAGAACGTATGTGCAAGCAATAAAAAAACATAAAAGATAGACAATTGTAGAAGTGTTACGTTTTGAGTAACACTTGAGGTAATGCCTTTACAGGGCGAAAAAGGCAAAAGGGGCTGCATAAAGTATATTACATTTACAGTAGTAATATTTATTAAGTTCTGATTGCAAGACAACTTCCTGGCATTAAAGCAGCTAAGTATATCAAGTAGGATTACTAACTCTGTGTAAACACTTCTATTTCTTCTTCTATGAACCATGTAAGCACATTATTATTAGCAAGTATAGCTTGTAAGAAAACACGAAAGCTTTTCCTAATCTGGAGATTAACCGTCTTTGCCATTTTCAAGAAAGTGTGTGTCGCCGTCATTTACACAAAAGTTGCCGTGGCTTGATTCAAACGCCCTGTGCCTCACAGGCAATGACCTGATACACTATTGCAATATGATGCGTGGAAGTGCATTCATATATTATTATTTTTGCCAACAGCTTAGGGGGCTAAATGACAGGTGCGATGGGTGATGCATGACTGGTGGAGGTTGTCATTCTGGAAAGGAAAAGAAACTTTTGGGAATTGAGACAATCATTTTTTTTTTTTTAATTTCATTGTATGCACAGTTCCCTTTGTGGGATGACGTTTTATGTCGAGCTCTTCTAGAGGCGGAAAAAGGGGGGCCTGGCGAAGACATTTACGTAGGCATCCTTCTGAAAAATTAAGGAGGTTTTGGAAAACCATAGTATGGTCGTCACCAGAACTCAAACTTAGATGCTTCCCCATTGCTGATCCGAAGTCTGCGATTGCAACAAGACTATTATTATTGTCAGTAGTAGGAGTAGAAGTCGTAGATCTTGTTCCTTCTAATGTTGAGGAGTTGAGATAAGAAAGCTGACAGATATCAACGAGTAATCCTCTTAAAATAACGTTGTCACACCTCTTCCTTGTTATTGATAATCAGGTGATGCTTTCTATTTTAACGAGCTTCTTTGTTTCTCCTCTCCTTATATCACACACTGAAGAATGAATCATTAATCATTGCAGTATTTATGCATATCCTTCACCCTTCAAAAATCTTCTCAGGTATTTTGGTTCATTCGACCAATATGTGACATTTGGTTTCAATTCCAAAGAAACTAACTCGTTATAAAAAAATAAAAAAATCTGTTGATATGTACGATTATATTATTTTCGGTCCTCGTTATTACAAGGAACGAGCTATACAATTGCTATCCATCAATTATTCATTGCTATTGTTAATTTCGTACGTGTTTAGCCTAAATAACAGGAAGCAAAGGTAAAGCAGATGGTGTAGGAGCAATGTTTGAGTTGCAATATATATATATATATATATATATATTCTGTTGTGGGTGTGATGCTGAAAGTAAAGACGATCCCGTATTGTGGTGGCCACTGTTAAAGCTTTACCACATGTTCTCCTTGAGCATGACCGCTACGGTTGAAAGGGTTCGAGGGTTTGAGTGTAAAAGAATAATAAAAAAAAAAAATGAAAAATTGCATGTAGACACTTCGTCTCCTCCCACTTGTTCAGCAACAAAATGCAACGAACATATTACATTTTGAGAAAGCGATTTCACTCAGTTCAGGTGGTCGGAAGCTTTAAAACTACTTTTAAAAGTAAAGAAACGACTCTTCCTCCGCAGTTGATATAAGAAGGGAGTTCATAATTTAAGTTCAGTATACAAAGCATAATAAAAGATTCTTCTCAGGTGTGGAATAGGAAATTCTCACCGGAAACGGTGAACAACGAAACACCAAGAGCATTTTTTTTAAATATTCAATGCGTGCTTCAAAGAGCGTTCATGAATGTAAAATAAGTACAAATGAAGCAAAACTCCAGTGAGAAAATAGTACGTAAGTAAGTTTTGCTCATCCGTACGCTGCAAAGACTAGTGCACGTTTCTTACACAGTAAATGCATAATTTTGCACACATCAAATTAATCAACTTGTGTATACTTTTTTTTTTTTTTTTTTAACTCCTGATCGGTATTTGAACAATTTCACTTAAATTTGTATATCTTACGTGATTTTGGTAATGTAGAGGAAAGAAATGCAGAAGTCCGCGACACCGCAGATACAACTGTTGTCTTTTTGGTGATTAACATTGATAGTGAGTTTTCGATAACACATTGAATTCAATACTTTTCCCGCTGTACATGTTCTTTCAAAAGCGATGACAGCATATTCCTATTGACCAACAAGAAAAAGTGAATTTACACATCGGTCGAAACTCGCTTTGTTTTCGAAATACAAGGGGCCAAACTTTGAGCACAAAATCGACTTTGTAGAATAGTAAATAAAATGAATATTCCTCATTAAATCATCACCAATGCAGTAAAATAAAATTATATGTCTTTAAATCGATTTGTATCACTTCATTTAAAACAAAAAGGGAGTGATACGAAATCAACTTTGAGACGTATTTTCTTTAACATTGACTTATATTTACGACGAAACTGTTTTATTTCTAAATTTTAAGTTCCTGCAAAAACAAATAATAAATCGAATATTAAGAAAAGCTTCAACAATAAGCGGAATTCATGGGCCTACATGTCTTTGTAACGAATGTGCTAGGTTTATTCTATTTCGTATATGCTAGGCATATTCTGTTTGGAATACACAGAATATGCTTAGCAGGGTGTATGTTTGGCATAATCGTTTTCGAAACTCAGAAACTATGAGAAATACAAGTGAAACACGCCTACGGAATATATTTGGAGTTTCGAGTATTCTTGCCATATTCTAAATATGGCATGATGATTTTATTTTACATTGAACTTTCCACGCTGTATATTCTACGCATATTCCTGAAATATTCACATTATTCCAGCAATGTTCTACGAATATGGAGATGGTAAATACAATACTTTGGGGTGTCATTGCTTGGCATCAAGTATCATAGGACAAAGGTGCAAAACTGGCTGCAGAATTAGAACTAAGAATTCTGTACTAGCGGCATAAAAAGAAATAGTAGCGCGATGGAACAAGTGTATTACTGCAGCAGGGGTCGAAAAATATGTACATTGTGAAATTCATGTGATGAACCATGTTGACACTACAACCGTTTGTCGGACAGCGTAAGATGTATAAAGGCCATAAAATCAATTTAAATTCAAACTACAGCCATTTATTTCTTTAGTTATTGAATAATCCTTTTAATTAACATGTTTTCCATGTGTTTTTATAGCTGTTACACGTCAAATAGGTTTAATGAAGGCACGATATCTAACGAAGAACAAACCAAAGGTTAAGCACGAGGAAAAGATTGTCTACATATTTTAGTGTTGAAAGTGATAAATGAGCGCAAGAAGAATTTAAATTATGCTCAAAAAATTTTCAGCAAGTGATCATTTTCACACATGTTGTTCTTGTGTATATAAATATATAAACTTTCTCTGTCTCTTGTCTTCGCTGGCTTGTGTCTTGTCTTGTATTTGTTGGCTCGAATGATTGGTGCCAAAGACACCCTAAGGAGAGCTTACGACATCACAACAGACATAATCGCCGCAGAGGTAACTGCAACAGTCACGCAAGCATTTACCTCATTTTCTTCACTTCTCCTTCCCTCAGTAAGAGAAAAGAGCAAAAAGCGATTTGGAAGGAAAGCCTGATTATTTCCGAATTCTTTTAAGAGTACTTACAAACAAACCACAGACTACATATCTGAGAGTAGAGTAATTTACAAGTTTTTTTTTTTTTGTTTTGTTTTGTTGTTTTCTCTTTGCCAGCCACTAACAAGTTGCTGAGAATTTACTTCTTGATACTACAGAATTTTTGGAGTGACCGGAGGGAGAGGGAGAGAGAGAGAGAGAGAGAGAAGGTCGTTCAAGTAAACCCAACAAGAAAATTAACTTTCCTTTATGAGTGAACATGAAGAGGAAATTAAAGTATTTCTTACGCAATACAGAGATGTCTCCCTTTGCCCCCACTATTAGACGTTTCACTTCGCGAGAGAAATGGCTTTCACATGGCTTTCAACAAATGTGTTTCATTGTTGATGTCAAAATAATGTTGTGTAGAATAGCTTTTATTCCTAGCCTGTCAGACGGTTTGATTCAATAATTTGATATTATTATTATTTGAAGTATTTTGATTTAGAGAAAATATTCCAAATTCCAGGAATTCCTACTGTCTTCGCATGCTTTGCTTCGAAACAGGTTTTCAGTGGAGTTTCCGGTCATAGCGGCCATTATATCTCTCTCCATTAGACAGGGGGCCGTGAAATAGGAACCTAATCCTCACAGGTACGAAATATAATCCTTTCAATCATCTAACATCTGTCTGTAGTATGATGTTTCCACAGAATCACTCTCTTAAACTCTCTTATTTTCAAACGGGCTGTTTGTTTCAAATACCGTAATAAATAAGATATCTTATTTGTACGAAATTCTTTATTCGGTGCAGAGAATAAAGCTTTCAGGAGTTTACAATTCATTCAGCAACAAACATTAATTCATCAAATTACAGAATTACTTTGAAAAAGCAACTAGAAATAGAAAAGAACTTATCGAAAACCAACAAAGGAAGGATTATGAAAGGAATAGGCCTTGGCTTTATTCAAGGTACCATCCCAGCTTGCCTAGTACGACTCAGGGAAACCAGCGAAAACCTCAGTCAGGATTGGCGATCGGTGGGCACGAACCCATGACATTTCGAATGCGAAGCCAACCAACTAAGCTACTTTTGATGTATTGAAATATCGAAGCCGTCGATGTTGTTATAAAAGTGTCTAGTTAGTCTATAAGCTTATGATACCTTCCTAACATGTACTTTAGTGAACGAAAGTCGTAAGAACTCTTAGCCAGGATGACCAGTCCTGAAGATCTGACCCATAGTCATCTCTGACATGTTAGAATTAGGCATGGTACCAAGACCGAAACTAGTTTCGGTCTCGTCTCGAATTCGAGACCGAGACACTATGCATCGAGATTTATTCGAGACGAGACCAAGACTGAGACTTATCCCTCGAGACGAGACCGAGACTTGCATCGCGAGACTCTCGTCTCGATCGAGACTATAAGTTTTATTTTCATGAATGTCAATAATATTAATTTGATGCTTTTGTTGATGTTGTTCCATACTAGAGGAAGTCTTGTGACAGTTTCATTCTGATAAATTTTATTTAACATGTTATATTATAGTTTAAAAATATGATTATAAGTCATGTAAGTAGTTAAGTTATCAAGCCAAACTATTTTCTGTTGTCTTTCAACAATAATATAAAGTGTTGGAGATTGGTTCGGATGAATACAGATATTTATTTTCTTCTGTAAATTTTCATCCCCATGCGGTCTTTTACTTCTGTTGACACTCTCCCATTTATATCAGGCTCTGCTATACTGATACTGTAAAGACTGTAAAGCATACGTCAAGAAACCAAACTGTCTAAACTCTAATATGGATCTTTTCCTACATCATTTATTTATTACATTTTTAAAAAATGGAAAGATTTTTGCAATACTAACCTTACAAAAGATGAAGACAATATAAATTAGACGCTCTTTTATATGGCACGGTCGGGATCGCGGCCATGCTGAATAACAAATTTTGCCGGATAATCGAGCGTCTATAGTTCTAACAAAGCAGGAAACGCTAAACTTAAGTGAACACTGACAATCACGACAAACACTAAGCGAACGGAAACATGGTTAAAATTACAAGGGTCGTAAACATTACTGTATAAAGCGTGCGACACAGATGAACAGCAGATGACAAAGAAAATGGCATTTACAGCCTAGAGACCTGCACGGGCCGGGCTTGGGCGGGCCAGCTCCGCTATTTCTTTGAAAGCCAAACGTTCAAGTCTGTGTGGTGTGTGGACGCCACGTGGAGTGAAAGGTATTACAAACAATGCAATATTTACAGTTGGTGTTGCTTAGCGGCTCCACTGTCGCTATAGAGGATTAGTTGTTCACCGGGGCGTTAACCCCAGTCGGCAGTCACACAAGTGACTGCATGCCCTTCCCTCAATAAATAACAAAAGACAGTATGTGTATTGAAGCTTCCTCTGATGGTCCGTGTCAGTACCAGAATATGGTCAATCCAACCACTGGATCCCAGAGGGTGAACAGTCAGAGTTGTCGTCTTGATATAAAAATTAAAGGAAACCACACTCTTTGTTCTTCTTTCCACTTCAGTAACCCGCAGGAAGAAATGGTGGATGAAGTCAGAGTTGCAGTCTAATAGGATGTTAAATACCGTCCAAATGTAGGTCTTGTGGCTGGGGTCAAATTTCTGATAATTTGTTTTGTAAATAAAAGTTATACTTTGACTAGCTACTTCTTTGCTGGATTTAAGAAACTTGCAACTACAAGTAATCCTACTGTGCAAAGCAGAGAAATAAATTGAAACGGCAATCTTGTAGAATGAAATTAAAATGACTAGCAAATCTAAGCGCATCACATTGTTCAAACACTCACAGATTTGTATGCATTATATTATATTATTATTATTATACCAGATACAAATATACTGAGGCTCGAGCTAAAACTTTTTAAAATTTATCGGGCCGGGTCGGGCTCGTGCCAAAAACTTCTAAAGCTTTCCGGGCCCGTGCATATCTCTATAATACAGCCAAACGCAGTGGCGCGACGTTACGGACAAGGTCAGTGAGCGCCCGAGCACAACCGAAAAAAGCCGAATGCAAGTGGCTCGACCGATGCAAGATAATAGAGCGTGCCGGTTTATAGAATGCCGGATAAAAGAGCGCCTACTGTAGGCCTATATGGAAACAAGTAAGTCGGAGTTCAGTGGCGGAACACCTCAACGGGATCTCAACTATCTTTTTAGCCGTGGTAGTTCCTGATTTGAAAGTTGTCGACAGACAGCCGTAGAGGGAATATAAGATTGTACATACATAGTAATGCCTTAGACACAGCAATTTTTTCTATCTATTAATATATGCTTTGGTAGGATTGTTGGAATGGCATTTTAATCTGATAACACGGCTTATTTGAAATACCAATGTGCTTATTTCAGTTTATAGGCATAAGATTCGCAATACGCTACTTAAAAGTAGCGCCTACCGGGAACACCATTCGCTTCTGTGTGCTTTAATGTATCGACGTTCACCTGTAATCCATACTTATGAATTGGTTCGTTTAATCACTCAAGAGCAGTATTGTAAACTAATTGATTCGTGTAGCTGCGGAGTTCCGTAAATACTATTTTCATTTTCTTTGTATTTGATTATTCCCTTGCACAAAAATTCAAAATAAGTAAAAATTTTGTCACGTACTGTATACTGTTAAAAATTTTGTTAACGTTGCTAAGAATTTTCAGGGAGGTTTCTAAGAATTTGAGTATTTCATGTTGTTTCACTGTAATGGAGGAATTCTCAGAGACTTTTCGTATGATTATCTGGATATTTTTCGTTTACAGTTCTGCACTTGCGCAGAATGAGAAAACTATTTTTTATCGTAGCTGTGCATGCAATGTTGATCAAGAATTTGCTGCCGCCATTTCTTCAGTTCTTATTGTGGTAGAAATGGGAACATTTTGAGTGAATGGGAATTCCGAACCCAAATAAAAATTACATAAATGATTAAAATGTGGCATAAGTCGTGGGATCAACTTTGTTGATATCTTTGGGATTCAGCCAATATAATTCTAACACACTGTACTGTTTTATTTTAACTGGAAATTTAAAGCTGTCAGTACGACGCTAGATTTTTCACTAAAGAACCCATGTTCAAATCTCCTTTAGACCTCTTCTTCTTCTTCTTTTTGCTCTCAACATTCCTGAGAACTGTATGACGGATGCCTTTAATAGCCAAATTACTGGAAATTCCCAGGTAGGTACAGTTGCCTAGCTTTTCCCAGAAATGTTTCGGAAAATCTTTAACATTGTAAGTTCATTTATTTCTATAAATCTGGTAAAAAAAAAATCGACTGAAACGTAAAATTTTCATTTTTAACGTAACAGTTATTCAGTCAATTTAAATATAATTTAGAAATAGCAAAACTTAAATGATACGTATACCAATTTTGCAATTTATAGTATAACATGGATCCTTTCCCATAATATAAATATTTTTATGTATCTCACTTATTGGTATTCTATATACTGTATCTTAACTAGAGCTATATATTACTTTAAAGTTGTACTGTTTTTCTCTCTATTTCAGAATATTATTTCTAATCTCAACCCCAAATTATATGTAACAAACCATGTTAATGTCATATTAATTAATTAATATCATAATTAATTAATTCTTGTACTGAGATCCGAAAGCCATGTCAAATAAGTCAAGGGACGGCAACTTTTAAATGTCTATCATCTTTCGAGATTCTCGAGACGAGACCGAGACTAACGTGTCAAAACTCGAGACCGAGACTAAGACCAAGACCGGAATTTTGAGATCGAGACGAGACCAAGACAAGACTGTCCTAAAAAATCGAGACGAGAACGAGACTGATGCCAGTCTCTTCTCGTCACGTCTCGATACTATCCCTAGTTAAAATTACTGGGGACAATGATGGCTGTAGTCAAAGAAAGTCTGCAAGTAGAGAAATTGCGAGTTAGACTACTGTAAGCTGAATTATGCATATAATTCATGATCAATAAGAAGATACTAAGTTCTTCATGGCGTTACTCACCACTGGCTTGCTTTTTATGTTTCAAGGAGCATCATATGAACTTTTCGATAAGGAAGCAGGTGTCTGATTTGTCCGGTATATCAGTTCAAGAATGTCATGACCAAAACAAGCTTTCTCTTTCTTTTCAATAATTAGTTTCATTCGGTTCTTGTAGATATGTTCTATGTTTCGTGTAGAACATTTACAATAGATGTACGTTTAACCATAAACGGTTTGAGATTTACGAAAGCATTATTTTCCAATGGTACAATTCCATTGTGTATCAAACCTAAGTGATTAATGGTAATGTATCTGCATTAGCAGAGCATTATTGAGAAACAGCGGTAATGATTCAGTTACATAGTTCCTGTATTCATTACTTTGATGCACGGAATCTATGGATTACTGACCTCATTTTGGCAGATTAGGTTATGTATTGACAGTATAGTGTATGGGAAATATTTCGCTTACTTCGTGTCCCGCAAAAGTGAAATTTCTAAGATGTGTATGCATCAACTTTCTGA
>JAGDQP010061729.1:0-11994 GCA_022664845.1 Lepisma saccharinum
ACGACCCTAGCAGATGAACATAAATTACGTGTATTTGAAAATAAGGTTTTGAGAAAGATATATGGGCCGAAACGAAACGAGATAACTGGAGAATGAAGGAGACTGCATAATGAAGAACTCCACGGACTGTATGATTCACCAGATGTAAAAATAATGAAATCGCGACGACTAAGGCGGGGTAGGCCATGTAGGTCGGATGGGGGAAAAACGAAGATTATATTCTATTCTGGTTGGAAGGTCGGACGGAAGGAGAATATTGGGAAGACCGAGACGTCGTTGGGAGGACAATATTAGAAGAGATCTTTGAGAATTAGGTGATCGTGATGAAAACTGGCTTGATATTACTCAGGATAGAATTCAATGGCGAACGTTTGTTACTGCGGCAGTGAACTTGAGAGTTCCATAAGCCATACAGTTAGGTAGTTAAACATATTGCACGCTGTGCAACAATATCTTTATAGCTATTTAGATTTCTTGTAATCTTGACTGAAAAATCGGCATATTTCCAGAATCTGAACTTGGACTTCTTTTGCTCACACTAATAAGATTTTTCTACACTGATAATTTGTAACTATTTTTTTAAAACTCCTTGTTATGTTATTTTAAAAATTCCGAGCCACTTCGTTAAATAGATCCTTGCTAGACTTGAACCAGAGACTTCGTGCTAAGAAAGCAAGTGTGCAATGTCCTCAGCTAACCAGAGGTGAAGTAAGCGTTAGGGTACTGTATAATAGTGTGCATAGCCTATACGTTTCTCACGCAACGAATTTAAAGACAATCTGAGTGAGTTGTAACGCTTGCTACCTTATAATGAAGCAGTACTGGATTCGATAAACGATGGGGTCACAATGATTCGGAGCCCTCTTTAATCTGTAGGCTTTGTCCTTAGTGATCCTTTATCGGATGGAAGGCGATGGAAACCATTATCAATTCACCTTCCGGGCGATTTTCCAGTCATATTATACAGGGTGGCCCATTTTAATCAAACCACTGGAATATTGCAAAGCGCTGAAAATACAAAAAGTCTGCAGTGGAACATGTACCGACAGAGGGGGGACAGCCTTCCATGCACAATAGAGTTGTCACATGCACAGTATTGCCATCTCAACACAAAACTTATATTTTTTCAAATGGGATGAAGGTTCAATACTTTCGGAGGTGATAGTATGAGTCATGATAAACAAAAACGTTTATATGAACATGGGTCAAATTCAGCTTCGTTTTGGAGATACAGTGATTCCAACTTGGAACCCAAAATCAACGCCTAACAAGCAAAAAAAGTGAATAATTCTCAATAAATCAGAAACGACGCATTGAATGAAAATTTAGTTTGTAGAAATTTGTTTGTAACAACGTGCTGGATATCAGAATTGAAAACAAGATGTCACCAGTTTGTCAGTGTTGCCAACCCGTATAACGTTTATTTTTTTTCAAATGGCACTACATTGTATTATTAGGTATATGGCATCCTCTAGTAATGATAAACAACATACGTAAAGCACACATCGCAGTGTTGCAAACTGTTGATAAGACAGAAAGGTTTTCGCGAACTTATACGAAATACGTAATTCCCTAGAATATTTCATCCACAATTTGCAACACTGCGATGTGTGCTTTACGTATGTTGTTTATCATTACTAGAGGATGCCATATACCTAATAATACAATGTAGTGCCATTTGAAAAAAATAAACGTTATACGGGTTGGCAACACTGACAACCTGGTGACATCTTGTTTTCAATTCTGATATCCAGCACGTTGTTACAAACAAATTTCTACAAACTAAATTTTCATTCAATGCGTCGTTTCTGATTTATTGAGAATTATTCACTTTTTTTGCATGTTAGGCGTTGATTTTGGGTTCCAAGTTGGAATCACTGTATCTCCAAAACGAAGCTGAATTTGACCCATGTTCATATAAACTTTTTTGTTTATCATGACTTATACTATCACCTCCGAAAGTATTGAACCTTCATCCCATTTGAAAAAAATATAAGTTTGTGTTGAGATGGCAATACTGTGCATGTGACATAACTCGCAGACTTTTTGTATTTTCAGCGCTTTGCAATATCCCAGTGGTTTGATTAAAATGGGCCACCCTGTATATACCTTTCTCTGGGAAAAACACCCATCACCATAATAATCAAATAAGGTGGTAAGTTATATATTACTTAAACGTAAATTTTATTATATTGCTCTTAAATTTTGTCACATTTCCCTTCAAAGTTTAATACGTGACGAAATGGGGAAAGATACAAATGAACGACTAAAATCTCGCATTACGTCCTTTACAAACACTGATACTCTTTGAATTGGATAAGCGCACTTACTATTGTTGGGAAGGATAAATACCCTTAACTGAATCTTCATCTTCACTTTTCGTATAAGACTCCACACAATAATGAGTAAACACCATAAATATTCTAAAAAGTATTTTGCTCTTTATTATTACAGGTCGTAGATATGAGGTGGGGAGTAAGAGATGAAGCTACTGACGATCACATGACCACAGAACTCTGTATGAGAGAGATACAGAACTGTCAGAGACTTTCAATGGGTCCTAATTTTGTGGTAAGTAGAAGAAAGTCATTTAAGAGCTTCCTCTTTACTTAAGATAGCCGCACAACAAAATATTAAGTTGGAGTGAAGTAAATTGAGAGTGATGTCGTGCTATATAGTTTAATGGTGGCACGTACACGAACTCAGCAGAGTGAAGAGAAGCCAAGCGTAGACAAATACTGTATATGGGTTTAGAAAGGCATGTCTCTCTCCCTCTCTGCTTCGCTTTGCTCCGCTCTAACTTGCTTCCTTTGTATGTGGCTGCTCTTACACGAAGAAAGCATTACTATTTCTGAAAGTTATAGCCTGCTGAACAAGATTCCGCATAACGAGTATGAATCTGATTTAAATCAAGGAGCTTAGCAGCAAAGAGACGCAAGTGACCTTGAAGCAACTAATAAAAGTTTATTTTTTATATATAGGCCTACCACAAAAATACGTATGTGCCGCGAATCATTCATATTCTGTCTCATATATTTTGTAACTCGATTTTTTTTAAAAAAAGTTCAATGTCACTTGAGTCCCTTTGCTATTAAGCTCCTCGATTAGAATAGGATTGACGCCTGAAGGGAGAAAAAAAATGGTCTCAGGTGTGTGGGAGAGAGTTTCAAATATTATTTTATTTTATGGATACTCATTAGAAATATGTAAAATACTGTTAATGTGTAATATACACTGTTTTGTATAATGTTGTCATCGGACAAGATTTTTACTTTTTACGTGTCTACAAGAATAAAATATATAATTTCTAAGTATATAAGCAACAAATGAGTTTATACAGAGTGATCTTTCAGCAATTCAACCCAGAGCTTGTCGACTTAGATCGCCTTTGACTCACTTGTCCCCGCCCGTCAGTTGGCACGTGGCTTTTCCATGATTTTGCACTGCTCAGTTTATTGCTGAATAGATTTTTGTATTTTTTTTTTCCACAAATTTTACACATACCAAGAATGAAGGTGTTTCTTCAATGGGTCTGGCATGTCCAAGTGTTTAAATATGTGGCTCGAAAATTAAGAAACCGATTTAACAGCAATGAAGAAACATTTTTATAATTCTGTTAAGTAATTAACTATTAGTATATTAATGTAGTTCTTTCCTTATAATTTATGTTTAAATTATTTTATAATTGTAACTCAACATGTGGCCTAAAGTGAGCGGGGAACAACGAGCCGATTAGCTGGGGAACAGGTTAATCAAGCACGCGGGTGCCCGATAAGCGCTGCGTTGCGTTGCTAGATCACGTTAAGGCGGACCCGATACCCCGTACTGAAGTGTGCATAAGAAAACGAAGTTTTTTTTACGACAAGATGTATATTAATGTGGATACCGGAAGTAAAGGAGAAAAGGAAAGTAAATATAAGAGAAGAAAATCCCAGTGGTTTATCTGTTCATGAGAACTAGAAGCGCATAACTCACAAATTCTTGTTTTCGAGAGAGAAAAAAACTACTTCCTTTTACATAGAAACAAAATGGACAAACTACATCATAGACTTACTTATTTTCGTTCTTAACATTTTTACAAGAATCGAGCAACCAGTTTGTAAGGCCTTCCGATTGCTGTACAAAACTCCATTTAGCACATTTTGGCTAAAATTGGACTTACGCGATTCTAGCTCTCAGGTACAATGGCTAATTTCACAGAAGAGCATAAAAATATAATGTGCGAAATTTGTGGTGAGTAGATAAAAAAATGGCTAAATAAATCGAGGTCACTGAACACTGAAATCTGAAGTCTGTTTCTTTGTTCACCCTTTCGTTGAAGCGCTAGGCTGTGATACGATCGGAGCACATATAGCACAACATGTACCGTAAAGAAAGACTATGGTGTCATCAGAATGAAAGTGATCGAGTAAAGTGGTCTCTTACTTATAACAATATGTTTATCCTGATAAATGGAGATTTTGTATGCTAAAAGGATGAATTAGATTCAAACCGAGCCTCATGCTCCAGGCGGTAACATCGCGGACTTCGGATCGGGAAAGGCACTTCCTATCGGCGAATCCGACCGGCTATCCTGACTTACGTTTTCCAGAGTTTCCCCTAAGTTTCACAAGGTGAGTACCAGAATGGTACCTTAAATAAAGCCCTGTCGGATACTTCCCCATTCTCTACCTAACCCTATCCTGGTCTGAGCCAAAGATGCTAAAAGGCCATAAATAAATTCAAATTGAAAGTGGACTTTGCAATAGCTAAACGCTCTTACACTATGTTTACTTTCTACATTTTTGTTTTCTTTCTTTAAATAACATTCATCTGAACTTTCTAGATCAATTCTCGCAAATAATAGTGATTGTGCTGGAGAAGGTTTATAATGTTTGAGATTGACGAAAAGTTGTATGGTTTCCATGGTAACGGTAATGCTAGAGAAACCCATTACACGAGAACAGCTAGACTTATGACTTGTAAAATTGGTGTTTTGATAGAGTGAATAACCCTCCGTGTTTTAGCTGCATCAGAACTATCCGTTTATTATAGTTTCCATGGTAACTATACTTAATTATTAAAACATATTTGCGCCTTATTTGAGAGCGGTTCGAGCAATTTGATTGAAACTAGGATAGGGCTCAACACGTGAGACTTAAAACAACATTCGAACATCAAAACATTTCTCGTTTTCATGGTAATTAGAGTGTGTTTTTAAAGATGTATTGGAGCACTACGTACAAACGATCGAGGAGATTGCAGCCAAACTTCACATAATGATGTAGAAAAGTCCCCTTAAGGCTTTAATCGTGATAAAATGCTATTAGTTTTTACAGTTTTCATGGTAACGAGACAATTAGAATTCTAAAACAGTGCATTAACTGTCTCGCTCAACTCAATTCTGTAGACATCGCAAACGGTGAATGCGCCCTGTTATTATTATTATTATTATTACATTTGACTATTATGCTAATTCCATGAAGCTATTTTCCTGTTTTTTTTCTGCTTCCTCCTATTTGCACCATAATAAATAATGTTCCTAGCTTTAATGATTTTCGTAATATTAGATGTCAAAAAAAAGTAAGTCCTTGACTTCGGGTCGATTTTTAGCGTAGGTCGTCACAAAAGAAACTGCACATTACATTTGCTAAAGAAAAGGAGACAGTGGTACCAGGCACGGAGCCATCATAGATTTTTTTTTCTGTCCGCGAGAACCAAAACACGCTAGAACGTCGATTATGTTCGCTGCGCCATTCCAAATATTTCAATGCATGTGCATGCAATTGCGAGAGTTATTTCTCTTCACTTTGGACAGCATTTTGACTAAAAATAAATGGCAGCTACTTGACTCGACCAATGGAAGTTTATAATTTTTGACAAATCGAATTATCATTATGCTTATCCATTTAACAGTTTCTGTAAACTTCTGTCAAGAAAGCTTAAACGACCATCAATCAACATTTAGTAAAGTTGACATTCCATTTGGCACATACTGTTACGAAGCGTTGGATATGCACGGTACCGAAGAGCATTGGTTAGCCAACAAATGCCTTTAACCTTTTTCTTGTGTTAAAGAATTCTCAAAACGATATATTAAAAGAAATGAAGATTCAAGAACCGCTGTTACATTTTATAAAGAGCTGATACTAACACATTTTCATTCGTACAGAGTACCTGAAAATTCATATCCCTCGATTAAAATATGCATAGTTTTTGTGTAACCAATATTAGCAGGTACAGAAGCAGCTTTGACTGATTAAATTATTAACGTGTGACCGTCGGCGAGAGTTTTATTACAATTAAAGTGAGAACTAAGCGGCCATGGCTTAATTGGCTTCGTATTAGGAAGGTAATATAGTATCTAGCCCAGCTGCCGGCCATCCTGAATGAGGTTTTTCCAGAGGATTCTCTTACTCACAGGAGACCAATGCCAGGATAATACCTTCAAACTAGCTCCTGAACGACTTCCTTCTCTGATCAATTTAATAATAAAGAGTCCAATTCAATCTTCAATTCCCCAACGATGTATGTAAAACATACCTCGATGTGTACCAAGAAAAATTCGGGACATTTTTGCGGTCCGATTGCAATCAGAAAAGGAACTGGGGAAGTTGTGCAGAAAGAGATTGGACACTCTGTATACAAAACAAACTTTGAGTTGGGTTGTAGTCCTAATATTTTAGGATAGAAGGAATGTTTTGGATCTAGTGTTTGTATCCAGCATTTCATAAGATTCAATATTTGTGTAGGAACAGAGGGGGAGAATATTACTTCGAGAAATCCATTTTGCATTACGTTACACACACAAAAAAAAACAGAAACCAAAAAACAAAACAAAGAAAAACAGCAGTTTTTTTCCCGTAAACAGTTATTTGGACTTCACAGTGTTTTCTGGTGAAATCACTTGACAATGTACCGAAGAAGGTTCTCTCGTTTCTGTTGCACAATTCACGTCAGTCACGAGAAATCACCCGCTTATCTCCATGGAAAACTTATCACTAGGCCCAGTATCCATAAGTATGTTACACGTAATAGGTTAACATATGATGTTCCAAGATACAAACTCACACAAACAACTCGATCCTTTTCTGTATCAGCTGCGAAAGCCTGGAAATCCTTGCCAAATGCAATTATATATACAAAAACGCTTAATGAATTCAAAACTCTTTTAAGTGCATATTTGCTTAATCAGCAAAGACTATGCTCTTCTACCAGTGAAATTTAAATGTTTTATAGTGTTGTGTAACTAAGGCACTTTTATGTACGTATTTTTTAAATTCTGTCTTTTTTCTATTTTGTATTTGTGTGTGTGTGTGTTTTCTCCATTATTTTATATGCATTATCACTGTATATATAACTTTTCTACATTTTTATAGTATTGTGTAACTAAGGCACTTTTCATGCATGTATTTTTAAACGGTCTTTTTTTATATTCTGTATTTGTATGTGTTTTCAATTATTATATTTGTATTTTCATTGTATTTGACAAGGGTTAGGTGGAAGAACAGTTATTAGCTGAACCTCGCCAGCTGAAATAAAGGGAATTAGAAATTACAAATTTGCTTTGAAGGTTTTCTGTTCTTAGAACGATGCGAATAAAGAAGTCTGAGCTTCATTTAGTCTGTTTACGTTCTACAAACGGACCACATTTCGGAGGAATAGTTAATAATGAGTAAGATGAAAGAAATAGCTCATGCACCGAGTGACCGTTTCTCAGTTTTTAGAGCGTTGCCTTTGCAATCGGAAAACCCAGAGAACGATCCCAGCGGCCGTCCACCCTATCCGAAAGTTTTGGAGGGTTTTTCCTATCACACCAGGCAAATACTGGGATGGCACCTTCAAAGTAGACCATGGTCTAGTGTTTTCGAACATCCTCTCTCCTGTCCTATCCCGATCTGAGCCTAAATTGCCTAAAGGCCATAAATAAATTAAATTCAAATAGCTTATGAACTAACGATATTTAGAATATTGAATGTGCATAATTCCCAACAGTAGTAAATATTTTGCTTAATATTAATGAAAATAAAGCAAAGATAAATATTTAACTTGATTTGTAGCATTAAATGCTAGTTTTTAAATGTTGCAGGTGTTTCTTGGACAAAAATACGGATATCGACCAATACCTACATACATTTTATCATCAGAACTGGCGATGCTGAGAGAAGAACTCGTATCTATGGGGATAGATGTTAATCTCTTCGATACATGGTACAAAAAAGACAGTAACGCTGTACCTCCAATATCTGTGTTACAACCCATTTCTTCCATTTTGGTTAATTTTAATAACAAGGTAAGACCAAAGACATTGGTAATTCTGTAGTTTTAAAATAATATTTTCAATTCATCATAGTATTCCGAAATTTGGACATACACCAGAACCAGGATACAAGTTTGGATCAAGAATAAATCAAAAATCAAATTAACGAAAATATATCATATTTCTGTAAAACATTGAAAAGAATATGTAGAAATGTAGTACTATTGAATATATATATATATATAAGGCTAAGTCTTGATTTGGCAAAAGTATACTTTGGCGAAGGAAATTGCAGCAGCACTTATTCATCCATCTTCATATCAATCATATTCTTCTACATGTTTTAGTCATTTTGATGGAAACATATTTCTTCTTAACTTGCCAAAAGTTGCTGAGCGCCAAGACTAAGGAACCTCAGGCGGAAAGAAAATATTAAGACAAAGTCAATTTTGTCATTATTGTTTGAGATATAATTATTCTTGTCCTCCATCTCCCGTCAGGTTTTAGTGAATAATCACATCTCATTACATTACCTGTCATGACTACTATAAAACTCATTTTGTGGCTTATAAAACTCGCAAGTTTATCGCTGCAGTAACAAAGCTCGCTTTGGGTTCTATCTTGACAAGATCAAGATAGTTTTAAGCATGAATATCCACCCCCGAGGATCCCTCCTAATGTTATTATCTGAGTGACGGCTCGGCCTTCCCGATGATCTTCACCTACGGCTTACCAACCACGATAGAATACTTTGATTAGAACTAAGGAAACTCCATATCCAATGAATTCTCTTTTTATTCTTCAATAAACAAGCGAAATTTTTATTCTTCTTTTACAGAGAGTGCCTAAGCTACAGCAACATGACCAGGCTGTTTGGTGGGGAACTCTAGAAAAGATGCAGAAATTATTCAGGAAATCTGCTTTGTCCCTCTACAACAAAGGGGACATAGACAAAGATATCATGCACAATTATTTTATGTCAGGTTCGTAGCATGCATAATTAGTGTAATAAAAATATAAAAAAAACATATTTAAAACAATACTCAAAACAATTATTTAAGAACTCCAACAGAAGATGATAATTTTAATGTATCTGGTGTAGTAAAAAGTAATCCATTATTTTGCCAATAGATGGCTTCAGTGATCTGTATCTCGCGTTGTATAAGTCCGATCGGGTTCAACCAGATGGCGTTCAAGGCCAAGTGTCGAAAATGTCGATAAAATCATGGACATTGTCGCGTCCGACCGTCATGTAAGCACTGTTTCGATTGCCCAAGAGCTAAACATTGCACAAAAAACCGTGTGGAACCATTTGCATAAGGCTGGATACACAAAGAAGCTTGATGTATGGGTGCCACACGAGTTAACGCAAAAAAAACCTCATGGACCGAATTTCCATTTGCGAATCGCTGCTGAATCGCAACAAAAGCGACCCATTTCTGAAGCGGTTGGTGACTGGTGATGAAAAGTGGATCACTTACGACAACGTCACGCGAAAACGGTCGTGGTCGAAGCGCGGTGCGCCAGCGCAAACGGTGCCCAAGCCAGGATTGACGGCCAGGAAGGTTTTGCTGTGTTTGGTGGGATTGGCAGGGAATTATCTACTATGAGCTGCTCCCCTACGGCCAAACCCTTAACTCGGAACTATACTGTCAACAATTGGACCGTCTGAAGGCAGCAATCGCACAGAAGCGGCCAGCTTTGGCCAATAGGAGAGGCATTGTGTTCCACCAGGACAACGCCAGGCCACACACATCGATAGTGACTCGCCAGAAGCTCCGGGAGCTTGGATGGAGGTTCTTATGCATCCACCTTATAGTCCGGACCTGGCACCGAGTGATTACCATCTGTTCCTGTCCATGGCCAACACATTTGCTGGTGAAAAATTCGCTTCAAGAGAGGCTTGTGAAAATCGACTGTCTCAATTTTTTGCCAATAGGGACAAGGGCTTCTATGAGAGAGGCATGATGATATTACCTCCCAAATGACAACACGTTATCGAACAAAACGGCGCATATGTGACCTAAATCGGATCATTCTAACTATGGTAAGTCAAGCCTTCAATGTCATGCAAAAATAATGGATTACTTTTTACTACACCAGATATTATTCATTTGTCTTCATGATTGTTATATATGTCGGTTACAAAAGGCAAGGTCTACAAGTGACATTGACGAAAGAAGAAAGTAGGGGGTAATCTTTCATATATACTCCGAAATAAGTGTTACATAAAATTGTCATATTTTGTACAAAGAAACCTTGGATCTTAATGTGTCCATGTAGAAAATATGACAATTTTATGTCACATGTATTTTGGGTTATATATAAAAGATCACCTCGAAACTTTTCCTCGATGTCCCTTGGCTTCTGGATCCCTCATATGTAAAGGTATTTGATGAGATTCTTAAATGTTTACTTATAGACATATCAAACGACGAACATTTACATTAACTTAGTTATTCTTTAGATACATCCATCCAGTGATTTATCCAACACCTCCAGCTTCAACCTACACGTCGATATTATATAGTTTCACAGACTTGATTTGAAAATTCTCAGTAAACTACTGCTTTAAGCTGACTTCAGCAAGAAACATCTTCAGCAAATTGAAGAGAAAACAGGAAAATGTTTCGTTGACTCTTAATTTAAGGCTTCTGCAACGTTATTCTAGATTTGATTCTTAATAAGCAACTGCGTGCATTTGTAAGAGATCTTCTTGGCACATATGATCTGATTGATGCAGTTCGTTGATTTTACAATTTCCATTTGCTGTAATTGTTTCCTAGAAGTATAGAAGTCCCTTGTTTTTTCCTTGTAATTAATCAAACGGATGGAGTGACATTTGAAAATTTTAAAACAGTTCAGTTTTTAATTGTTTATAAATATCATGAAATTTATGTGACAAGAATACCCATTTTTATACGGACACGTTGGAATTAAAGTTGTCTTTGTGCAAAATATGAGTATCTTATGTTTGGTGTAATAGTTAACTTTTTTTATTTCAAAATATCAATTTCATCCATTTTCTTTCAAGCCCCCTCAAATCAATTATATGCTACAAGATTTGATACTAAGTGTCAGGGAATCTACAAGGATTTTTAGTTTGGGGAATTTAAAGCGAAAATTAGGAGTGTAAGTAGAATTTTACAGAGTTGCTTTCGTTCTTTACCCGCATTTTTTAAAGTTGGGTGTGTGTGAAAGCGAAGGGGTGTAACGTACGTGTTAAACAAATTAAACGAACACATTCATGAAAGTACGAACATTTCCTAAATCTAATGAATGGATATCGGTAACTGAAAAGAAACAGGTGTTTAACAGTCTTTGAAATGAATTAAAGGAAGCTCTTTAAGAGACATGAAAAACGTGATAGTGTTGTAGATCTATAGGATTTGATCTTAATTAGGAAAGAAAGAAAACGGGAGATGTTGAGATCCCATAAAACGAGGAGAAACACAGGGATCCTTTGCAAATGATAATGGTTCTATAAGATGAATGTTGAGAGTTGTGGCTTAAATTAACTTAGCATTCTGCAAAACACATAATGCAGCAGGACGATGAAAAACACTTTGGACTTCTAAAAGGAAATGGGACAAGAAATGTTATTAATTTTCTGAGGCTAATAGATGAATCATGTATGATCGTGTAGCGTTTCAAGATTTAAAGTATAATATAATGATAGAGCCGAAAAGAAAATGTTAATGATAGTGCTAAAGAGGATTAGACCGAAACAGTACTAAGGATTCACAATATTTTTT
>JAGDQP010061730.1:0-11994 GCA_022664845.1 Lepisma saccharinum
ATTTTCTTTCCGTGGATTCCTTCATTGGGAAATTTTGCAGGAGATATATGTGCTCTTGTTGGCTGCCTGTTTGATACTGCTAGTCTGTTTGAAACAAGTTTTTTTTGTTAACGTGATTATGCTCTGAGTCAATGAATGGAGATTTTTCTTAGCCGATAGAAAACTGCCATTATAACTGTTCTTTGAGGTTGTAGAAAGAGAAATTATGGTTGATTTTTTCTGGCAATATAATTTATTGACGGTTTACCGCTATTTTGGGGAAACTGCTTTAATGTGTAAAGTTATTTACTGAAGGAAAATAATTACTGCTCAACAATGGTATTTCTTTTGTGAGTGATGTTCAATAAATATGTTGGCAACAAGAATGGACGCTAGCATTTCTCTTTTGAAGGAACCATTCGTTTGGAAATGTACTTGTATTGAATGCTGTCATGTGATTAAGCAGAGGTTTATTGATGCCGCTGTTCTGTCTTCATTGTTAGCAAACAGAATACTTTGGAATTTTGCTTTTAAGTTTTATAACTGAAACCTCATACATATGTTTGATTTATGAAAGAAACCTTTTTCGGAAAAGCAAAATAGGATAGCGGAAACACCCGTTAGAAGTGTTGCTCTTTAGAAAATTCTGAGTACTGCGTAATAGCCTTTTAACGAGGCTCGCGAAAGAAGAAAACGAGGAGAATATTTTGAAATGTAAATGCGTCTTTTTGTTTTCTTCTGTATGAGAAGTTGAAGTAGGCACGAATATACGAACGCCAGCAGAACTTCATTTTTGTTCTGTGACTCTACTTTTGTGAACAGGAAGTTAATTTGTGTATACTGTTTACAGTAACCAAGGTTTTATCTCCAATCAACTTTGGATCATCTGCAATCATATTTGAAGGTAAGGAATGTTAGTATTTGAGGACATCAACAATAATGGATTGCACCATGGGACTTACATCTGCTAATCATATCATCTTGACCGAGAAGGCTAAAGGATTCGCCTACCCCGATTCCATATATAATGCGTGGGTGGATCTCTGTCGCTTTGCCGTGCAGGAATACTGCCTAGAAATTCAGGTAACGTTTTTAACTTTTTGTTTCACCTTCGGCTTCTATCCAAGTCTCATTTCTACAAGTTGTTTTGGTGCATGTCTTCATTCAAACGAATTAATTTAATTAAGTAACGCTGGCTTTTTGACTCCCCCTCTAACGCTAAACTCGCTTTCCAACATTATGTGTTGTTGACTGATCCCATTGACGAGAATAATGGGAGAATGCTTCACCCACACCTCGCTTTTCTCTTTGGCTTGGTTCCGATTGTGAGATGAGATTCTGGAAGTATATGTTTCTATGAATTCGGATGATTCATAGAATATTCTCCCTCACTGCCGTGAGTACTCCCTCTCCTTTGGAGATTCATTTCCTGTTTCCACTATGACTCCAATGCCTGCTTCATCAACTTCTTCGTGTACTTCTACTACTAGTTCTTCTCCTGTAAATGTAGTTACGCCTGCATTAACGCAGGCAACTACATTCGTAACTACGACAAGACCTAAATCTAGTCCGATATCTTCTACTTCTTTTGCTGTACCTTTTATTTCTTTTACTCCTCTTCCACCTATTGCTTCTACCTCAACGATTGTTGAAAATGAAGATAGTTTTTCTTGTGACATTGACTGTATTCTTTCACCTGAGGGTAATCAGGTATGTAACCAAGCTTACGATTATTATGGGGGTTGGAAAACTCAACTAAGTCCAAAGACAGAAGAAAAAGTATTGAACAAAATTACTGAAGTTGAACAAGCTGTATTAGTTAATGAGTAGAGTGTGAATTCAGAGAGGGACGGATTATTTTGAAATTATAGGTGAACGCGTGCGCGGATTCGGTATATATTTCCAGTGAAATCTCCATACATGCGAAAGCCGCATCCTCCAGATTAACGCCGGTTGACCATATTGAGAAACTTTTTCAATTTGCACTAGATAATTTATTATCTAATGCAGATCCAAAATCCTGGGTCGGATTTAGTATTAAAAGTAGGAATGACGTCAACGGGAAAGACGTCTTTATTCCATGGAGTAGAAGAATTCATCTAAGTACTGAACATATATTACGTTCGATTGATGTTCTCAACTCAAATGAATCTTTCTTGTTAGCCGATAGTGAAATCATTAAGGCTAACATATCTGACCCAATTCGCGGGCAAGGTGAAAAAAGAAACGGAATAATAATAAGTATTTACCTCTGGAGGAGTATTTACAAGCACACATTATTCTAGTGCCTAAATTGGGAACCAACTCCTAGGACTGTTTACCAAGCGCTTTAGCCTTGGCCGAGCAGCGAGCTTTAGGACATTTAAGCATTTAAACAGTTAAAGCATTATATATGAAAATACATCCAAAGAATTGTGGAAAAGAAGGTAATATTTGCTCTATGTAAACGAGCAAATATTAATATTTCAAGTTCGGGTGCGTCTATTGACGATATTGATCAATTTCAAGATTATTATACTAATCGATTCTAAATTGTAGTATATGTATTAAAACCAGCTAGTCGAGAAACCGAGGTAATTGATAGTGGGAATGTGCAAACCAAAAGAAAATATTTTTACCATGACCAGCATTTTAACGTTATTGAGACTATTACAGCCTTTTTTTAGAACAAAGAGGTTATAGCAGGGATTGTTTGAAGCCATTTGTTGAGCGTATATTTCATAAGTGCTAATACCTTTGTGAACATTGAGAGGAGTATCATGATTTTGAAACTTCTGACGATGAGAGACCTACTACTTGTAATAGTTGTTTAAGGACGTTCCCCTCGCAATTATGCTATAATAACCATAGCACGAGGGCGAGGGGAAAACCTGTATGTTGCTATGTCAAACTGTGTCAGCAGTGTGGTGTAAAAATCGATACCCGAAAAAGAAAGAGTAACGACCCTCATGTATGTGGAGATTGATTCCGTACTATCTGCAAGTTGTACGTTAAAGAGGATCGTTTCTGTTTCGTCTTTTGTACGAAACAGAAACCTGAAACTGATTTTTGCTATATAGTGTATGGCATTGAGACCATGCTATTCAATGAAAACGAAAAAGGTGAACGTGAACACAGACCAAACCTAATATGCGCCTCACACCGCTGTTTTAAATGCAAGCACCAAATGGAGGATAATTATAAATGCTTTCAACGTGGTAATTCACAAGGTGAAAGAGACTTTGTGTTTTACAGTATTGGAAGTTTTGTAAAGCATGTTCTCCAACAAGGTGCTAAGTTTAATACAATACACGAAATTCGATTCCGTATTTGTTGCACGTGCACTGATTTAAAAGGAACAAATCACTCCTCAAATAATAAGCCAAGCTGTGAAAATTATCCAAAGAAGTGTACGTAATATTACTTTTAAAGATACTTATTTATTCATGTCCGTGAAATTATCAAAATTACCGACTACCATGGGATTAGGTGAAAGTTTAAAGAAGGGAGATTTTCCATTTTTGTTGAACACTAAAAACTATCAAAATTATAATGGACTATGGCCAGAACTTAAACTTTGGTAATGAAGGAAAATCAGAAAGTGAACGCAAAGCTTTGAAGGTTTGGCATAAGGAGTGTGTGCTAAAAGACCTTACCTTTAACTTGCAAGGAGAGATGCTAGAATACTACAGGAACGATGTTCGTATATTATGCGAGGCGGTCAATAAATTCTCAGACTTAATTGATTAAAAAACTGAAGGGATTCAGTGTTTTCTCCAAGTACTATTGCTGCATGTGCTATGGAATGCTTTCCATCTTTATATTTAGAAGAGAAAAGTATTCCAGTGATTCCCCTATTCGGGTATCGACAACGTAAATCTCAGAATAAGAAAGCATTAACATGGTTCAAGTACATGGAATTAATATGTAATGATGATTCTATTCAGACGGCTGAGAAAGAAGATGAAGTCCAATTTGCACGATTCAGAGTGGACCGGTACGATAAGAAACTGTACTGCCTATGAATTTTATAGATGTTTCTACCATGGTCATTCATGCATTAAGCAGGGTCGCCACGTGCCTCTCAATGACACGAACGGCGAAACATTAAATGACCGAGATATTATGACAATGAGGAGAAATAAATATTTAGAAACTTGTGGTCTAAAGCTTGTAGAAATCTATGAATGTGAATGGGATCGACAAGTCAAGAAAATTCCACATACTCGGCAATTTATTAAAGATCACTGCAAAAGTATTGAAGGTGGATTAGTGCCTAAAGACTCTTTCAAGGGAGGTAGGCCTTAAGTTTTCATATGTCTATGAGTGTCCTGAAGACGAAATGATTCGATATGTCGACATATCCAGTTTATATCCATATGTCATGAAAAACAGACCTCTCCCTATTGGTAAGCCTACCATTTATCGAGGGAAAGCATATCCTGATCCCAAACAAATTCACGGAGTTGTTTTCTGCAAACTTCTTCCTTTTAGAGATCTTACTAATCCTTTGCTTCCACATAATGCGAATGGTCGCCTTATATTCGGTCTCTGTCAGACTTGTATGGAGGAAATGAATAGTATTGATAGTAACCATAATGTTGATCAACACTGTTTCACAGGCACATTTTGCACTCCTGAATTGCATGAGAGTCTGAAGAAACCGTATACCGTTCTTGATACTTATGAAATTTGCGAGTTAAAAATGAAAGGGGGTTATTTTAAGATTATGCTAATAACGTCTTGTAGATGAAAACGGAAGCATCTGGTTTTCCATCTCAGTGTACTAGTGAGGAGGAAAAGAAGAAGTATATTGAGGAGTATGCTGAGCGTGAAGGTATACAACTCAATCCCGATAACATCACGAAAAACCCTGGTTTGCGCTACATTGCAAAAATCTTTAGATTCTTTGTTTAATAAGTGGGGAGAGAACATATTTAGCACAGACCAGGGTAGTTAATTATGCTAAGTCATTCTTGGATATTCTTCGAGCACCTGACTTTGAAGTACAAGATGTACTTCTGATCGGAGAAGATGCCTTGGTAGTAACATACAGGTATTTAGAAAATGTTAATACTCCTAATGCCTTTTCCAATGTTATTTTGTCAGCCTTTATTTCACCATGGACTAGGTTCAAATTATATGGTTTATTGAAAAAGTGGGAATAGAAAATGCTATCTACTCAGATACATATTGTATCTTCCACAGACAAAAGACAAATGAAGCTCCATTGCTTCCTACATGGAACTACTTAGGAGATTTGACTAATGAAGTAAAAGAGGGGTGGGAGATCCCTATTTTTCATTGGGTTAGGACCGAAGAATTATTCGTATAAGGAAAGGGAAATTAAGACTGGGAATATTAAACCCACTTTCAAAATTGTAAATTTAGTCAAGCATAATTATGAAAAGAAAATCATTAGTAATCCTAATGGTATTACTAGGCCATATAATCCTAATGGTATTACTAGGATTCATAATTATATCTAGGCCAGAAACAAAAACACATCAGAATGTTGCAAGTATGCGTAAATTCCATAATGAATTCGAAACACTTCCTTTCAGATATAAAATAAGAAGACTTAACAACTGTTAGTACATTTCTCTTTTGTCGCTAGCTCATGATTCTTCCCTTCTTTCATCCTGCAACTATCCTTCTTTCAGGTCCCAGCGGAGCTGGGAAAAGTTATTTTGTCAATAGATTATTAATTCATCGTCAAACAATGTGTTCGTCATTTTAAGGAAATATTTTGGTGCTATGCTGTTGTGATACCTAAATTATCTAGTGAGATAAGTAATATACGATTTCATTTTGAAATTCCTGATATGAATACTTTTGATATTCAGCAAAATTCATTGTGAATTCTCGATTATCTTATGACTGAAACTAATGCTGACGTTTCCTAAAGTTTCACGAAATTTTCATATCATAAGAATTTAAGTGTTATTTTTATAGCTGAAAATGTATTTCCTAAAGGAAAATATGAACGTGATATCTCATTAAACGCCCATTATATCATTGCGTTCAAGAATCCCAGAGATAAGTTACAAATACAATATTTATCAAGACAAGTTATGCCGCAATATAGTAAAGATGTAATTCAAGTGTTTCAAATTGCTACTGCTGAACCTCATTCATATTTTTTTAACCCAGTCTACAGCGGATGCTCTACGTCTTCGTACAAATATATTTCCAGATGAAACTATGCACATCCATGCACATGTAAAAGACATGATTAAGCCAATTCAGGTAAGTTGGAATCAAGATGCCAAGCATAAAACATCATCTGAATGAGCTACGCGCAGTTTGTAAATGTAAGAATAAGAAGCGTAAAGCATTAGTTCAGAATACACCTGGTGATGTTATTCGTACTACTGCACAAGTAGGTAAAAATGTTTTAAATGATAACTTTAAATTCTCGCCTCGTTACGTCGACATAGGAAAACATTACGTGCACTCTCTCTGAAACGATCAAGTTTAAAAAATAAACGTAAACTGCTAATACAAAAAGTAGTGCTTTTCTGCCTTTATTATTAGCTCCAATCTTAAGGGCAGTGGTTGGAACTTTTTAATCGTTAAGATGACTTCGCAATTTCTAAAAATGGTACTCATTCCAGAAAATGCAGATGCGCAAATGTATTCCACTATGAAGTCTGTAAAGTTGCATCAAACACGTTTGGATAATGAAACGGATGAAATTTTAAAACGAAGTGATCTTTCTATGGATGAGAAATGGAAAATGTATCAGCAAGCACTACATCGTTATTTAGAATATACTCCACAGTCTCAGAAACTAATTGTTTTATCCGTTCACAATTCTAAATCTTCAAATATGTTACCTATGATACAATATATTATCAGTTCGATACCAAAATCATTTCCTAAAAAGACTCAAGTATTATTAAATTTCCTACAGGCTTCGAATCGTATCAGTTGGGATCAAACTGGTGCAGTATCCATAGACAACAAAGTAATTCCAGGTTCAAATATTATTGATCTTATCAATGATGTGGTCAGAACTCGAGAAACTCCTAGGAATCCAGTTGGCATTCAAGATTTTAAAGAAATAAAATTCCCTTATAATTAATTAATTTCAATTTGGCGCAGATTCTACTAAAATACTTAAGCACAAAAATATTGTTCGTAAAGTAGTAAACAAAAAGAGGAATTCTAGTAAAGTAATAGTAAAGAAAAAGAAGAATAGTGTTAGTCGAGGAATAAAGAAACATTTTTCTTCATTCTTTAAAAATTATAAAGAATTCAAGTTTTAAATACCCCACTTCATAAAATTTATTATGCTTATGCAGATTCAAATTCTATTAGGTAGTATCTCCATGTTAAAAAAGAAAACTGGTCTTTCTCAGAAAAAGTAAGAAAATGGTTGGCATCACAAGATACATACACTTTACATGCTCCTCCACGTAAAGATTTTCCCCGTTAAAAATAGTATGTTAATGCACCTAATGAACTAGTACAAATGGATTTTGCAATTATACAAAACGTGTCAAAATATAATGATGGATATAATTATATTTTATGAAGAATAGATGCTTTTAGTCGATATGCCGTTTGTATTCCAGTTAAAAATGAAAACATGCCAAAAGCAATAGAATCAATATTCAGTAAATGAAAATTACCTCTACTTCATTGTCACACTTACGAACAGAATTTTATAATCAACATGTAAAATGTGTTTTTCAAAAATATCAAGTGAATCATTATAGTGTTTATTCTGAAATCAAAACTGCTTTCGTAGAACGTTATATTCGTACTTTGAAGGAAAAAATATATAAATACTTTACTGCTGAAAATACTTATCGGTATATTGATGTCTTGCAAGATCTTGTAAAAAGTTATAATCATACGAAACCTTCTTCCATTCAATATGCAGCTGTAAATGATTGTAATGTTAATTAAATTTGGGAAAGAGTATATGGGCAAGAAAAGAAAGTTAAGCAGAAATGTAAATTTGAAACCGCGGATTACGTTCGAGTCAGCAAATATAAAAATAAATTAGAAAAAGGATATTTACGGAAATGGTCTCGTAAAATATTTATTGTGGATCAGTATATTGAAAGTAATCCAATGACTTTTAAAATTAGAGATTCGAATGGTGAACTTACAACAGGTTCACTTTATCAGGAGGAATTACGAAAAGTATTTGTAGGGAAACAGAAAAGTTATTTAATTGAAAAAGTATTAAAACGTGGAGAAGGTTGGATTTATGTTAAATGGTTAGGTTATACATATTTTATGAATAGTTCGGTTGAACAAAAATTAGTTCAGTCGTAAACATGCTATCTCAAGAACAAGCCGATGAGTTTTATGTTGCCTTACCATCAAATGTTTGTAATAATATTTTTCAAAATAAAACAAGTTCGTATACTACGAAACTTTGTGAGCCAATTCATTTAACCGGAAATTGGGTGCTGGTTTAAGTGGACTTTGTATTCCGTGGAGTTTTTATAATATTCAAAAAGAAAGAACAACTTATTATTCAATTAGGTTATAAAATATAGTAGAATAAAATATAAAATTTTCAACCGGATATTATGAATCAATACATTCGATTTTAGATATTATTCGTACGACTTTATCTAAACAAATGGGAAAAGAATATGATCAGAAAAAATATTTACACATATTTGACGATAGTAGTATTTTTAATAAAAAAGATTCATGATGTAGAGATGATTAGTGTTGAACTCATGATCAATGATGATCCTGTATAATCGAAAAAAATCCCATCGTTATTCAATATGATGAAAGTAGAGATTAAGTTTATATTTTTCATAAACGAAGACCTAAACGTGAATATATTTTCGCGATGAGTTCCGGTTTACAAAAGATTTTAGGATTTAGTAATGATCCTAAAGTGAATACACGCATAGTCCACTTTTATCCCATGATTCCGAAAAAGAAACCAAAGTTTCTAGTTTTTCCAGCACATTTTCAGACAAATCTTGATTATCTTATACCATCAGAAATAAATGTTTGTATTGATATTGTAAAAGATGAACCTGTTTTTGGAAAACTAATTCGAAAAATTGAAATTCAAGATTATCATTACGGAAAAATAAAATATATAATTTTTGATTGTCCACAATATGTTAAAGTTGAAAAGAAATATTTTCATACTCTTCAAGTAGACTTAAAAGATGTGCATGGGGAAAAGTTGCCATTTCAATTTGGAACTTCAAGTGTGACACTACATTTTAAAAGAAAATCATTCTTAATAGTAGTGACGATAGTTTTTACATTACACTTAGTTCTAGTGCATTTTTTTAAATTATTCTAATAATAGTCCAACATATTTTTTCAATATTCTTAATTATCAAATACATTTCAATGATTCGTGGATGATAGGATTAAGTGAAATTCATATTCCCCTAACTTGCGATAATGTTATTTCTCGTCAAAATATAATATGGTATGATAATGTAATACATAAAATAGCACAAGTATATTATTCCACCGTTCAACGGTTGCTAGATGAATTGAATAAAATTAATTCAAGTATAAAATTTAAATATTTTCACTGTACACGTTGATTATAGTATAAAATCTTTACATTTATCAACCATATTAGCATTACAATTAGGTTTTGAACCTAATATTTTAGAAGGTGGTCGAATTCCAAAACAGCCATTTCTACACATTCGCTATTGTGACCGTGTGGTCACTGAAATTGTCACTAGGTATAACATTTGCTTTATAAAAGCATAAAACGCCACCGTTTCCAAAATTTCGTCACGACCTGAAGATGTAATCCGACACAAAAACAAACAGAAACATGCATCTTCTGTGCCGAAAGCACAACTACAACAAAGTTTTGATTTTTAATTACGGTACGCTAAACATAGGAGCAAATGGTTTTTAGTTCGCCCAGATTGATTTACACGACTTAAAATTTATACAACGCAAAGTATTTCCATGCACTCTTACCTGCATCATTCACGGCCTTTGGTTTCGTTTCTGATTTTGTTAATGTACAGTGGCATCACTAATTGAAATATCCATTGCAGCCTATTGCTGGGAAATGTAATGTGAAATATGTGGACAGAAAAATACCTTTTGTCAGGATGGAAGAGGAAAATCACACAACATGTGAGATTTTTACCGCTGATGCGTGATAAACAACTAAATAGCAGCATACAAGTTTACCAATCAATTTTCATATTAAACTATTCGAGTACACAGACATGAAAAATGTTATTTAATAAACGAGCTTGCAACACAAAACAGGAACATTCAATATTCACATACATATAAGTATAACCCCATTACAAATTCGGATTGCAAGAATATAAAAAAAGAGTTTAGTTACTTTTCATTTCGTACGGTTTCTCGTTTATTTAGTTTCGTCTTTTATTTCACAAGCGCTTGTGTAGAAAAACACTTATGGTAGCTACCTATATCGATCAATACTCACGTGTTCCATACTATTTTCACCATAATATCTTCTTTCCTTCAGCAACGCTTGAATTCAAGACGGGGAGATGTAAGAATAAAGAAGAAAATCCTGGATGAGCTATCCCACGGTGGACGTTCATTGATGAAAACGTGCCCTTCTTCATCCGAAGGAAACAACCACGAAAAAATAGATCAATGGCAAACCCCGTTTACTTCACCTTGCCATTAAAGTTATACACATCTTCCCTGGCAATTGTCAAAGGATACTAGCCTAAAATGTATCTCGTTCACACTTCCACACCAGTTATTTTGTTCTTTTCTTTTTTTCCAATGAAATCAAAATAATAAAATAACACCGAATAATGAACAGAATGGTATCGATGAATATTTCAGTAAATGTACCTCTCTACTGGCAACACACGAGTTACGTTCCTTTCACTTTGTAGAACAAGAAAAGAATAATGTTTTGTAAAAAGAAAAAAGACTTGACGAACTTATGCGTTGAAGTAAAAGAAGAATAAATATCCAATAATGATATTCTTGTTAGAAATAATGTTTCTTTAATTTAGGTTAAACAACACTTCGGTTTCCTGACTACGAGGATAGGAATAACGTAGCACTATGTAGTCAGTTGATTTCGTAAGGGAATTGAAAGTCACTTCCACCCCTAAAACGCAGGGTCTAAGCGCCAGAGAGTAATTCACAGTTGTCGCGTTCACGCAAGCTGTGCTGGTCAAACCATGACTGTTACGTCTTAGTTCTGGAAAGTTTAATGACAACACTTTAAAATTGAGAAGGTTCCACATTTATAATTTCACTATGGAAGTTCACAACAACAACAACACGTTATGAGCAAAATGATTATGCCCTTTCAATAGAATAAGAAAGGAAATTGTGCACTTTCGTCGAAGTTGGGTGACGCTTTCAATCAGTGAGAACTTCTGTCGCGGCGGCGGTAGTATATATCCATCCGCGCGTAAAGATTGTTTGACACCTCGCGAGTGCAGTCTAAGTAGCGAAAGACAAAATACTCCACTTTTAAATATTGTTTATTTGGCAGTGTGGGCTGCGAAATACTACGAAATTCTTCCATTAACAAATTTGCTAACGTTCCACAGAACTGGGATAAGGAAGTATGCGGTTTGCGCTAAAATGGTGAAAATGTTCTTAGAAAGTTCCAACTTCTTGAACAGCGTTGTTTTCAAGGAAGTTCGACGTCACTACAAATAGGTCCAAAATACAAGGGCACGACACTTTCCTGTCACATAAAACAACTTCATGACAGTATAAGGACGGTAATGTTCCCACATAGTTCTGACGTAAGATCACGAACTAACTTACGTTCCTTCCCGCAATTTCTTTTGAGACGACGAATACGAATTCGACTACACGGGTGTCAGTGAGGTTCTGTTCTGTACTCGGGCAAATCACTGTTAAAAAGCGACCTTTTTCCCATAATACATTGCACATACAGTCTGACAAAAGTCACGTAATACGTGTTAAGTTCATACATACATAAATGAACATACGAAAATCAACCTTACGGACACTTCTACGATACAAAGGATAGACACAAGATATAATACACAAAGGAAAAGCAATTCTAAAGAAAGGTAATGTGTA
>JAGDQP010061731.1:0-11994 GCA_022664845.1 Lepisma saccharinum
AGCCATTGATTAATGTTTATATTATTTTTGTATTTATTGGAGTTTTACGAGGAGGACGCTAGATGTCACTACTTTTGCTAGCAAAAAACTGAAGTGAGCATCTTTCTTGTATAGGAAGAAATTGTTGGTTTTGTTATATTATCAAATGCATACGATTTTATTTTGCTAAGAGGTTATTTGTTTCAGAAAGGAAACTAATCTTATAAATAAGTTATTACTTATTATCTTGCAAACTAATATGTACATCAGATGCATAATCAGATAAGTAATGCATATAGCCTATGTCGGGAACAGCATGTAGACGAAGGTATATTTTTAATCCTCTATTTAAATAAATATTTTTTTCATTGTCGCCTTGCGTTTATCTTCATCAAATTAGACATAGTGGAGAGCTTGGCTTTGGTCCTTGAAGTTGCTGAAAAGCACTGATAGGACCATTGTTTGGGTATTCTGCTACATTCAGGTATACGTCCCACTACGTGCAGTAGCTTTGGTTCACGCCACCAATAAGCGTGGAAACCCTAGTCTGGAAACCACCCCGACTGGTAGACGTCACCGTAATATCCTCCGACCCAGCATTTACCTGAGTTACAATTTTTGCCACAAACGAGGGCGGAATAAGATAAAATATAATCGGACTTCAATAAATAAAATATAGATCTACTCAGCAGAAGCTGAGAAGAATGACCGAGAGAGCGAAGGCAGGTCGAACCAGACACTACCCCAAATCGGACTTACGTTCGCTCAAATCACTTCGGACCGACGAAAAGCATGCATGGTGAACAGGACTGGGAAAAAGACAAGGAAAGGTCAATTGAAGTTGGCAGAACCAGCCCACAAATAACTATTCCCTGTGGTTGCCAGCACGGCTTACTAATGTAAATGAAATAGCTAAATAATATAGAACATTAAATTCAATACAGTTATGCCTTTGGAAATGACTTGTTTCGGTGCCTTACTTATTTTTATGTCACTGGCCGCTACTGCCTTACACTCCTCACTCACCACAACGAGTAGAGAGGATAAGACTGCATAAGTGCATATTCCTGAAAATATACTTGTTCACAGTGTTCGATTGTTATAAACTACGAAGAGGGGAGTCTAAGACTAGTAGTAGTTGCTTATAAGTTTCAATCAGAAACTATACCTGTTATGGTATAGATACATAGATTTTGTCCCTGGTTAAGGGGTGTGCACTCTTAAATTTTTCACTCCCGAGACGTTTCAATTTTTACCATATGTCATACCAATAACTGTGAAGTGAGGAATAGGCATAAAGCAAAATTGTTAATTGGAACATTTTTGCTTCCAAAATGCATTACCGCAACGACGTTCCAGCGCGTTCCGGTACCAGTACACCTCTGCCCTGGTTGGGATGATATTCAGAGTTAACGACGAGGGATTAAATCCTCACGAACCGGGGAATATCCCTGGTATCCCCCCCCTCCACCGACAAATCGAACACTGCTTGTTCACTAAGAGAAGTAGGGTGAACAATTTAGATTTGTCTCTAAATAAGTTTCACACTACCGGAAAGGATTTCCTGCGTCACCTAGAGGAACAGGGAAGACGACTACTTACAAGTACATAAACTTGATTTTTATATGGGCTCAGTCTTGTAACTTGGACTTCGGCCTGTCACGATTCGCTCTTTACCCATTAAATTCCACACCCATGCCCCTTTCGGGACTCGAACCCGTGACCTACGAGTCGTTGGCCTACCGCCGTAGACCGCACGGCTACCCGGCCGAAACTTACAAGTACATGTTCCTCAAAATTCTGAAGGAAATCCTCACTCACTACATGAAGAGACAAAGATATCTATTTGGACATTCTATTGAAAACAGAAGGGAGAAGGGATATTTTTTTAGACATTTCGTCTGTTATACCACACAAACGCAAGAATAGTATCTGAACTAATAGTATCGTCGCTCCCCGTGGAAAGGTAATCAGGCAGGGAGCTCATCCCTCAGACACAGGGACGTACGCAGAGGGGAGGGGTCCGTAGTCCGTACCCTCCCAAACAATCATATTTTTTTCTGAAATTTGTATAATTTTTGGCAAAATTACATGCATTTTACGTAAATTTTACATTCAGAAACAACTTCGACCCCCTCCCCCCAAATCAACTTGTGGGTACGTGCCTGCTCAGACGTAACGAACTTAAAAGAATATTGTCCAGCACTTAAACAAAATGTTTAAATGAACAAATTTAACGTGTTTAAAATAAGAAATTTCACGTACAAAGGTATGACAGTTTGAAGCAGAACGTTAACCACAATATGCTAATCAGATGAAATAACTACTTTTCAAAATATTTTAAATTGACGTAGGTTTATTTTTATTATTTGAATCATTAGGTTTAGATATCATGAAGCGCAAAAAAATATTGACCAGTAATTCCGAGAGACGCCTTCCTGTGAGGGTGTCACCCCCAAATTATCGACAACATCCCCCAACTTTAATATTTTTGCTGTGAAAAATCAATAGAAATCGTGCAAAACTCCATTTACACCCTCCCAATTTTGACTTTACACCCCACTCTCAAACTAAAAATCCTGGGGGAAACCCTGATATTAATGATTTGGGATTTATAAAATAATGACAATACTGACGTTAGAATAGCACTGTACTATTACAAAAGTGACTATTCTGCACTGCAAGTCAGAAGCCCGTAGTACTACGAGATCATGGGAAAAAATACGTGGAGTAAAACTTCTCTAATATAGGCCTAATAAATGCGTGCATAGAGTAAAATAACCCATATCTCATTTCTATTACAAAAAATATACGAATGTTTAGTATCAGTTTTAAAAAAAATGCATGTCCGGGCACATGCCCCTCTTGTGCTATTGCCTGCGGACGCCCAAGACCAAGAAAATTCTCTAATATTTTCTTGTAATTATCATATGCTCTGAATTTCTGAATTCAAAGTATAATGCTCAGCAGGTGGCGCTAAAAATGCCCATAAAATTATAATCGGTGAAATAAGACGGTAAATGAAATAAACTGTCAATGAACTGTACTTATCAATGAAAAGAGCTGTCGACAAAGTGGCTTGTCGACGAAACGTACCTGTCGACGAAATTAACTGTCGACGAAGTGAGCTGTCGACAAAGTGGCTTGTCGACGAAACGTACCTGTCGACGAAGTGAGCTGTCGACAAAGTGGCTTGTCGACGAAACGTACCTGTCGACGAAATGAACTGTCGACAAAGTGGCTTGTCGACGAAACGTACCTGTCGACAAAGTGGCTTGTCGACGAAACGTACCTGTCGACAAAACGTACCTGTCGACGAAGTGAGTTGTCGACAAAGTGGCTTGTCGACGAAACGTACCTGTCGACGAAACGTACCTGTCGACGAAGTGAACTGTCGACGAAGTGGTGTCGACAAAGTAATCTGTCGACAAAATGATTGTCGACAAAACGAACCGAACCCGTTTTCTAACTTCTTGAAAAAGTATCTCATTTGACATTTATTTATAACAGTTTGGGTTTACGGAACTGAAATTGAGTTACATTATTTAAAGAAATATGATAATTTATTTTTAAAACAATTGATCTTCATCTACGTCGTAAATAATTATGTCTTCATTAAATTAATCAAGTATTTAATTTGTTAGCAAAGCCTAGAATTAAAAATTCCCCTTGGGTTACAAAATAATCCCCTTGCGGGGGAAGAATAAGGGAACTTTACAACTTGCTGGGATTTTTGAACTTAGAAATTTTTCGACGCAAAATTTAATTTAATTTTATATTACCCTTGTTTGGCTATATACCAGGACAATATTTTTCACACAAATACGTTACGCAATTCTGCTTATCATTGCAAGTCAGTGAATTTATACGACGCTTCAATATTTATTTTTGAGAGAAGAAATCTCAGCTATAGACATGCGACAATCTTTATGTCCATAGCTGTACTGCAAGTTAAAATCCACGAACATCCATGCCTCTGGCGGGATTCTTACCCGCGACCTTCAAGTCGCTGGCATAACGCCTCAGACCACACGGTTTCTTGATCGGCTAAATATAATTTTCTTCGTAACGCAAAGGGAAAGTTTGAATAAGTCACCAGTTATTCTAATAGTCTTTTATAACTTTTTTTTTTTTAAAGTAAACTGATCTGTTGGAACTTGGTTGAATTATAGTTTTCACTTCTTTTAATTTTAGATTTTAGACCGAGCTTTTTGATATGAAAAAATGTGGCTTTTGTTTATACATGTTTATTTTTGTAGATGGTAAATTTCAAATTTGCATATCACAGAAAAGCAAGTGTATGAACTGGAAACATACAGTCTTTATCTAGCTACTATACCCCCTAGATGAACAAAATTTTGAGTCTCCCTGATCTTTTTGGGATTGCCTTATAGTGTTGTAAAATATCTAGTTGTCGGGTCTCACAGTTTCTTGTCCACATTCTAAAAGCCGTGGGATAGGTAAGATTAGTGTTGTAAATAGAAAAAAAGTTTGTTCTTTTTTCTAAAATTTCCGTTTTTTTTAAAAAAAAAACTTGAACGTTCGTTTTTTTTTTTTTTCTAAATTTCGTTTTTTTTAGTGTAGCAATTTGTGATGGTGCTAACGTCTCTTTAATCAAGAATTACTTTTATACAGAAAATTAAGAAGAAATTCAACATAAATTAAACCCTAAATTACAAATAGTTTTGGGGGTATATGTGAGATTTTTCCTGGTTGCCCAGTTCTCAGTGTTGCCAACTTGTTTAAAAATAATTTTAAAAAACTTTTTCCATGCCGTATCTGCCCCAAACTTAGCTAAACATCATTCAACACAATAGAAGAAAGTTTTAGGTGTCCTCGACCTCAAACATCCCATTGTCAGTGTTCCCAGCCCATTCTAAAATTCAACTTATAGAAAATGCCTTTATTATTACAAATAAATCTACACGTGAGCATTGATTTACACTAAATTTGACATACATGTTCATTAGGTACTGGGACAGGTCATACAGGCACTCCGGATACCGTAGTTTGTCAGGGTTGCCAAACGATTTAAAATGTAGAATTCATATTTGTTACCGTTGCTCGTATCCACATTGATTTACATAAAATCTTACATGTGCATTAGGTACTGGGACAGTTCATGTGGGTACTTCCATCGCCGCAGTTGTCAGTATCAACCAGTTTTAGAACATAAAAAAAAATTGTTTCTATTTATATATGTTGAACGTATTAGGACCAAACTTTGGATTTACGTACTGGGCGCGTCCCACACTTGCGAATGTTGCCAATCAATTTTAAAAATTAAATATTTATTACTTGCATTCAGTTCGACGTATCCGCACCAAACTTTAAATATACATATTTGACACAATTGAAGGATACTGTGGTTGTTCCCTGTACCCAAGCACCTAGTTGTCAGCTCTTCCACCCTACTTTAAAATTCAATTTTTCAAATGGCCCCCATACTGTTATGTGCCGATCGCTATTCCTGTACTTTCAAAAAACGCAAGGGGAGCCGCGGGACGTGGCTACGTTTATTGCTAGCTTTAGCTAACAATTTACTTAGATTGAGTGGGTTCAGAGCTAGTTGCAATAACTTAGAAATGGCTGATGAGTATGTTGTACCTAGCATCTAAAGTATATTTTAACGTAATGTGGGGTCGATTCTGAAATTAGAATATGTATCTAAAGAAATACTCATTTATTAATATCATGGACTTTTGGATATTCATCATAAGAAATATACAAGATGTCCCATCAATAATTTCCTTACAGATTCGTCAATAAACTATAGCATTGGATTTGCCATCTGAAAACTTAACTATACATTGCATATATTTCAATTCTAAATCACACTGATATATTACCTGAGTGCACACAATTATATTGATCATTCCAATAGAATTAGTATGCACTTTCCTATAGATTAATATATATTATTTGCAGACTATAAATCTGGCATATTCGAATTGAACACAAATCCTAAAGAAGACATTACGAGAAAAAGTATTTGTTTCATTTCCTTTCCAAAGACCTGTCCACCAAAAGTAACATTTTGTCCCACAATAGTCAGTCATACTATGCAGTTATGATATGCTTTGACATAATACTTCTCAGAGCCTTATTGCAACAGACTCATTAGAAGAAACCTATATGTAGATGTTTCTTTACAAGAGTATTCATTATGCATTTATACAACTCTTTTGAAATATGCATATAACAAAAAATATTTTTTGTTACATTCTCTCTATCTGTATTCACAGTATGGGTACGAGGCTTGGAGTCCGGAGCATGGGGGACCAATGCCCAGTGATTTTATAGTGAAACACAATGTATTAGTAAACCCAAACACATATCTTTGCCCTTGAATAAAAGCAGGTTATTTCCCTGGATTTTTGCGGACGGTAATTATCATCAAATATAGATATCTTCTTTGAATAATACCGTAATATAAATTAACGCACTGCATATACAGAATGAAAGCATATTTATTTAAGAGTTCATGGTCTTTCAGTTTACAGTAAAGGTGTCTTCGAAGTTGTATTATCTCTAGGAACTTAAATTCTTCCTATGATTCAAAATATTTCTTCAGTTCCCTGGAGGTTTATTAGTATTTTAATGCAAACTATACCAAATACCTTCAGTCCATAATTTATGTCTTTAGTTAATTCCTTATATTTATTAAGATGAAGATATAGGAAGTATAGCAATGTGGCAGTAAATACATAAATAATCCCATCATTTGTATCTTAAGGCTGAAAAAAAAAAGCAATATTAAATTGGGATGGATGTGTGAAAGCTTAACTCCAAGCTGATTACATTAGTTATCTGTAGCGTAAAGCTTTAGATTACTTGTTGTGTGAAAAAAACGACATTTTGTTAAAAATAAATAAATAAATGAAAAAGAACAAATAAACATAAAAAAAACTTCACAAAAACGTTTTGTTTTTTTTACAACACAAGATAAGATGCTTTCTAGGTCGGCGAAGTGCAGCCACCCAGCAAGTCAAATGACGACTAGGGCTGTCAACATCCGGATAATTTGATATCCGATTAATCGAACAATTCATTGTTCGGATATTCGAAATCCGATTATTCAAATAATTTTCATTATCCGAATAATTATCCGGAAAACGGATAATCGAACATTATTCGGATAAACGGATAAATGAACATTATCCGGATAAACGGATAATTGAACATTATCCGGATAAACGGATAATTGAACATTATCCGGATAAACGGATAAATGAACATTATCCGGATAAACGGATAATCGAACATTATCCGGATAAACGGATAATCGAACATTATCCGGATAAACGGATAATCGAACATTATCCGGATAAACGGATAATCGAACATTATCCGGATAAACGAATAATCGAACATTGTATTATCCGGATAAACGGATAATCGAACAATTATCTGTGGAACAGATAGTCCATGAATTATAGTGGATCCCGGGAAGATGCCACACATTTTATTCTACGAGACATTGTGCAGTAATTAAAAGAAATAGAAAAGCAAATTTTTGCACAAAAACATATTGAACATTGATGCTCATACTGACGGAAGTATATCAAACTAATTGCATACACAACAGATATATTCACTGTTTCTATCAGGCATGTTTTCGGGGGAGTTTGTCCCCCGAAAGGTTTCCAACCGCCCTCCCAAAAGAATTAATGTTAACACTTGTTAATAGTATGTTAACACTGAAATACGTATATAATAGTATATTCTGTAATATGGTTCATATTATTTGGAGTTTTAATTTTATTTGTGGCCTTAGGCATCTAAGGCTCAGGCCGTGATAGGGGAGGAGAAAGGATTCGGGAAGGCGTCGGCCAGGGCCTATGTTAAAGGCATCATCCCGGCATTTTCCTGGTGACTGAGGAAAAACTCTGGAAAAACCTCAGTCAAAATGGCCGACTGCTGGGATCGAGCCCACAACTCCCGAATGCTACGCCAACGCTCTACCACTAAGATGTTATTTTTAGGTTAACTAAGGAAGTGCAATATATTGTTAAAGTAACATTAGTGTCTATTGTTACTTTTTATTTTTAGCACATTACAGTCAATATTAATTGTTTATAATTTTCGCGAGCCTCCACAAACCCCCCGAATAAAATGTCCTGGAAGAAACATTGGATATAGGCTTATTGGTCTTTAAACGTACATATCAAATAACGAATCTTGCCCAATCCATTAGTGTAAGATACCCACTTATTTGGAGGAAGATGTCTCATATATTATAATTAAGATAAACGACAACAGTAGTGATACTTCATGACTACGTTTTCTATAATGTGACTAAAATACATGAACAAGTAGGCCTATGGATATCTTGCCACTACTCCACCTTGACGACATTTGCTTGAAAGCGCAGATTTCTCTTCCTTATGTAATAATGGAACATACACCAATTTAATGCAGAAATAACTTTAGGTTTTGTGTGAAATATATAATAAATCACACCCATATTTGATCCACTACTGGATGAGGTCTCTCCTCGGAGGGAGGAGATTGGCTTACTGCTCACACGCTGACCAGATGGGTTGGGAGAGGAGAGCCTAAGCTTTCACTGTGATCGCAACTATCTTTTATTCATAGCAACTCCTTAGTTGCATCACCATGCTGGGTGGTTATCGTTCCAGAACCACACCCCTTCGAAAAAACCTTGGCAGCGTCGGGAATTGAACCCAGGACCCCTCAATCCGTAGTCAGCAACGCTAACCACTAAACCAACGGGGCGGTCATATATATACATATATATGTATATTATATTCTTATGGCGTACATTCTATTGAGCATGTATCGAGTATACGTAGCACGTCGTAGTAGAGCGTTGGCTTGTGTTCCATAAGCCCTGAGTTCGATACCTGCGTCGGTCATCTTGACTGAGGTTTATCCAGTAGTATTCTTAATCACACAAGGTTAATGCTGGGATGGTACTTTCGAAACTAAGCATTGGCTGACTTCTCTCCTACATCGTCACCCCGCCCGTATTCCGGCCGGAGCCATATATAGTTACCTAGAGGCCATAGACGAAATTCAAATTCTATTGAATACGTACGCAGACTACCATTTACAAAATGTCCTTATTGACTCTATTCTATTCAAGAAGAATAGTTCAAAAAATGGGTGTCTAACCAGAAAACAATGAAAATAGTCTTATTTGATAGAATGTATATTTAGGTCGTGAGCATCAAATTGCGTACTGCCCTGTTCAAGTGCATTTTCTACGCTGTCATGGAATTTAGTCCGATTCTAAGCTGTGTACTGAGTAGAGAAAAATATTTTTAAGCTAAAACAAGATTTTTGGGGGAAGTACTTGTTTCGTTTCCACGTGACATTCTCTTAGGGAGGATACTGACTAATTCGTTCACACCATACAATTTTTTCATTTAGGACCATTGTTATAGAATTCCATTACTATAGGCATCTTTCCCCGATGGGTATCTATCTTCCCTCAATCCACTCTGTAGGAAGAGCGGATTAATACACATTTAAGCGAACACTGTTATGCATTTAGCTATTGAATGAAATTATATTTATATCCACTTGGCTCAGGACATGAAGGAGAGAGGGAAGATTTTAGAAGGAAGTCAGTCAGTATCTAGTTTGAAGGTACCATCCCACAAAGATCCGGAAGTTTCCGTGCAAAAGTTAGAACCCACTTTGATTATTATAGAAAGGCTGTAAAACTCTTAGAACATCCTTACTAATGCAGTAATCATTGGATTTATTAAATGTCAAAATTAAATTAGCAATCTGTTTTGAATATTAGTTTTATATTTTGAATGTTTGTATTGTTATTGATGGTAATTTCGATCTGTGTCTAAATTTATAAGTATAAAATTCATATAAATGAAACAGTCTGTATGAACTGATTGACTCCTTTTCTTCTTAGAAAGAAATCGAATTTGTAAAATAAGTAATTAAAGATTCTTCACTTAAAAATTAATTGTCTTAAGGTGCCGTTGAAGTACTACGTAAGCATTCAAGTCGGGAGGGGGTCAAGCGTTGCTTATTTTTTCTGACAATAAGGGAGGAAGATCAGAGCAATGTTTATGTAAGATCGCTAAAAAAAACTTGTTAGTCTAGATTTAAGTACTTTTTTTTACTACGAAATAACGATAATAAAATTGATGTGTTTTACGTAAACATAAGGGAAGGGGGCGGGTATCTACTATTTTTTACTTACAACCAGAAGGGGTTCAAAATGACTAAACTGATACTTGAATGTCCTCTAAATCACCTTAATATATCATTGATTCTGATTCCGGTTCAACATTTTTAATGGAATAACTTTTAGAATGTTGTTTCTTCCTTTTACCTTCATTGTGAAAACACTATTAACCAAGTGTAAGAGAAAGATAACGGAAGATAATGTTTTGTGTGCCTGATAGCTATGAAAGTTATATTATATACGAAAAGGTATGAAAACGAAAAACACAGATAATATGAAAAAAAAATATGCCATCTCAAATAGTCTGGTAATTGGCCACAGAGTGGCATTGGGCGCTTAGACTCCTTGATCTCTCCACAGGAGACTGAATGATACTGCAATATTGTGCTTCCCCTACCTTTATCTCTTTGAGTATATTTAATTAGATAAAAATTAAGCATGTTATCAAGAATTAATTTATGTGAAGACATTTCTATAACAAGTACCTGTTTCCTTTGTGAGGCTTAATCAATTTTCTTAATCTGTTGTAGATCTACTCGTTCAAAATGAAATATTTACTACCGAACAGATTGTTGGTGTCGGGAAACTTTAATAACGTTATAATAATGTAGCAACTAATTAATTTTATATATTTTAACTTTCCTATTTTACCAATTTATCAATAACAACATTCACCAGTAATTTATTGCACCGAAACTTGCTTTCACTAAAACATCCTGCATCGAAACATCATAGACCCATCCCCACTATATGACTAATGAGACAGGAAAACTCTCTGAATGTCTTTCCTTTAGTTTGGACATTCGGAGAGCAAAGTATTGTAAATATAAAAATAACTGTTAGACTAGACTTCAATGCTCTATCCCTAGAAACAGGACATGCTATTGATTTCTTGCCAAAAGAAAATAGTTCGGATTGTCTTGAACATCCGTTGAGAAGTGGAAACAAATAGCTTTTGTTAATCTCAAAACTATTTTCTTCAATAGCGTGTGAACCTAACTGTAAGTGAATTCCGACAAAGTGCTCGCAGATGTTCATTTGGCTCTAAATACTTTCTGGGAAAACACGTGCATTTTTAATCTGATTGTGTGCATGCCGAAAATGAGGTGTTCTAAAATATTTAGAAATGTCGAGTTTCTAAGAACATAGCAACTGAAGCGCGACGAACCCAAGTACAAAGGAATGTGTCACTGCTGATATATATAGAAGAAATATACCCATATTTCTGTTTGTGGAGCAACTGGTTAGTGCTTTGTTTTGATTAGCGTGAAGACTGGAAAGAGAGTAACTATGCCTCAAAGCAATGTTTGGAGACATTTTGAGAAGATATCAAATGATATTGCGAAAAGTAAATTTTTGGACGAACGACAAATGTCGCATGCATAAAAAGGTATCTCAAGTCGCGAGTCCCGACAGCATTAGTCGTCGACGACACAACGACAAATGTCGCGTGCATACTGCATACGCCCGTGCGCACTTCGTTTCTCTGGGCAATTTTCGAAATAATTGTATAAAATACACAATGTTAATAGTACCGTGCCTATATTCAAAATTCCATATTCTGTGCTTGCCGCGTGTGTTGCGAGATTGTGCAACTTTCGGACATTCAATTTTTTCCATCACCTATTTTCTATGAATCTGAGTGTACACAGGGATGAAAGTAAATGTTCTTCGTAGCTTGGTTGGTGAAAGCAATATGCTACCAGCCCTACAACCACACAAGCATAGCATATGTGTTTTATCCTCGCTCTCGCCAAGTTTTTAACTTGTGTTTTAGGCGACCAAACCTAATACACTCTAACTTCGGTCAGAAATAGTACAAAAAGTGTTCAAATTGT
>JAGDQP010061732.1:0-11993 GCA_022664845.1 Lepisma saccharinum
ATATATATATATATATATATATATATATATATATATATATATATATACTATAAAGCTCTAAGAAAGTAACCGACTGACTAACCGCGGAAAAGTCTAATATCTAACCTATTTCGGTTCCTCATGGTCGACTTTGAATTTTTGAGCCATTTTGGCGCCCCTCCAACCACGCGTCCGGGGCACATGCCCCGCCTGCCCCCCTTAGTTGCGGCCCTGAAATGCCCTAACTCCACCCCACTCGGTTTAGAGTAAAAGGACAAAACGTGTTTCATCTGTATGTTGGCTTATGGCAGTGGTGAAGGAAAGTTACGTCATAGAACCCACATGATCAACAGAACTGCTAGTTTCACATTAATTGGGTAAAGGAAGGTCCGAAAATTCATGCATTGTTGATATTACATCATTCGACAAGTCATCTCACCATTGTGATTTTGCCCTCATAAATTCAACCTGACTGCCAAACTGTATGAGCTATCGACAAGTGTTTCCACTAAAAGTTGCTCAAAATTAAGCGATTGTTTCAATGGGGGCAAAATCAGCCTCTGTTTCCATTTAAAATGTTGAAGTTGCCCCCATACAGGTAATTCCCCAGACGCCCCTGATTTCTAAAGCATCACCACGTGATTCGGCATATGCACTTCGATATTAACATTTTTTGTTTCAAGGATTTCTGTGCACTAGAAGCAGAGTTGTGGCGCTGTTACGGTTTTATAGGATCACCCTATATATAATTCACATCTATATTCAATCTACTACTGGATGAGACCTCTGCCGTAGGGAGGAGATTGTCTGCTGCTCCCACGCTGACCAGACGTGTTGGGAGATGAGAACAGAAGCTCTCAACTGTGATCGCCACTCTCTTTAATTCACAGCAGCTCCCCAATTACATCACGATGCTGGAAAGCACCGTTCCAGACCCTCTTGGTTTGGAAAAAAAATCCTTGGCAGAGCCGGGAATCGAACCCGGGGGCCCACAATCAGCAGTCGGCGTGTGTGTATAAGTGTGGAAAGATAAGTGTGAGAATGAATTTTAAAGTATACTTTCTTTCTAAAACTGCAGTCCAGTGACGGTTTGTGCAATAGAGGGGAAAGAATATTTCAAACACGTTAGAATGACGTATTTTTGACGCTTTTGGCTATGGGCAGATTTCGGAACGCAGAGCTAAGGATGATATTTCTAGAGGGGCAAATCCCAATCATTCACCCTACAAATCGAACACTAAACTGCGCTATAATGTAACAATAGGATAATTGTATTACACTTAAGGTCTAGGTAGCTATGAATTCAGCTATAATAAAACACGTGACCTAAAGAAATTCCGTATTCCCCTGTAATACGCTATTGACGATATTTATACAAAGTGAGCCATGAATTTGGAATTACACATGTAAAATTATACACCATACCAGAACCACTTTCTTAAGATTGTCTAGATTTTTGATAACTGAATAATTTTCTGGTTTTGTATGATTTTGAAAAGGAAGCGTACTTGATTCTTTAGTTTATTTTAAAAGTCGTGGGCTACATTTAGCGCACATTGCTGCTGCTGCTTTTTTTTTTTTTCAAATGAAAATGTTTCGGGTTTTGGTCATCTTAGTTTTCAGAATTCACTTTTTAAAAATCTTTAACAAATCTTAGCGCTGTTTAGAGACTAGGTAAGAATCCTAATGATTTTTTATATAAAGACGTTTTGGACTACGGCCATGTTGGATAATGTAATTCAAGATTTTTATTTCAGAGTCGAACTCAGGGACCTTTGAAATTTTAAAATAAAATTTCATGAAATAAAATTTTTTAAACGCAGCAAGGAATTTCCTATATGTAATTTTCAGTTCAGAATCACACTCAGCGACCATTGGAGCCCTGAGATACGAAATATAAAGAAAATTAAATGATTTTAAAATTAAAATGCATCGTGTTGCTCCCGCTTTAATTTCGGGAATTATTTCTTTTTACTTAAATATCGATTCCGGAATCTTTGGAATTCCTATATATACAATTTCACTAAAATTGGGCAGGTTTCAAAATGGAACAATTTAGAGCCACACCCACTGTTTCTTCAAGGCATGTTTTCGGGAGAGCTTTGCCCCCGGGGTTTTCAACAGTCCCCCGAAAGGATTAGTTTCAACACTTGTATTACTCATGCGTATTCTGAAATACGAATATAATAGCACTTTCTATAAATACATGTTAGTTTAAGGTTAACCAAGGAAATACGACATATTCCTAAGTAAAATTATTGTTATTTTTTATTTTTAGCACATGGGACTCAAATTGCTTTTTTTAAAATTTTCGTAAGTTTTCACGACTTAATTTTCCCCCCCCCCCCCAAGCGAAGTCTTCTGGAAGAAACACTGGCCACACCGTTTATAATGTAATTTAAGACAAAATATTGATCTTCGTAATTCAATCATTTCAACTTTCGAAACGATTCTAGCATATTTTGTAATTCCCAGATTTGAAATTTCAGTTCAATCAGATTCTTAAAAATTAAAGTTTTGATCTGGCTCCATCTTGCATTTTTGAATAGAAATTTCTTAGCTTCACGCTGGAATGAGAGTAGTTTACTGTGATTAATTGAGTACTGGAATCGTAGAGAAAAGGAAGAGCGTTCGCTTGTAGCGCGAAGAGTACGCGGTTCGAGGTTTTCTCAAGTCAATTTTTTTTCTTTTTACTTTTTCTCTAGTAATGTGCAAATTCTGTGTGTTACTGTATGCTTTTTACATGTAAATGAATGTTAGTGTTATGTAGCTTTTTGTTTTCTCCTTCATATTCTTCTTTTTTACTTCATTTATTAAAAAAAAAAAAAGTTAATTTACATGTTTAGCAGATTTTGTGGTACATAAAAACAAACAATATGAAAAAAGAATAAATAAACAGTTGCATAACACTTACAGATATAATAATAATAATAATAATAATAATAATAATACTTCTTATTATCATTCATGAAGTGCAGTGCACTGATTTTAATTAAATGAAACAAAAATGAAGAATGCTAATAAAAGAGCAAAAAAACTACACAGCAGTGGCATAAAACGTGCTGTAACACAACATTTTCCAGAGGAAAAGGAAAAAGTAAGATGACAAGGACTCAAACCGCGAACCTTTCGCATGACAAACGAGCGCTCTTCCGTTAATACTCTGCACCAAGAAGAGTAATTGCAGCACAAAGCGTGCTCAGAGGTTTCAGAGAATATAAGAAATCAGCACTTAAAATTTACACGTTGCACACAACTTTTGAAGACCTTTCATAGGAACCGGCTTTCATCTAGAAGTAGGAATATTAGATTCGGGTACCTTACTGCTAGGAAACTTAGCACACGTGGGCCGAAAAGCTCTTTATTTAGAAAGAAATCTCTCCTGAAGTTCTAAATATAGTTACATTTGTATTAACGGTATGGTTGAACTGCACAAGCAGGCACGTACTGGGTCCAGATTAAGGTACCGAGCATTGGCTATCGGCGGCGGCGTTTCAGGGGAAGGGGCAGGGGGACAGGACAGACACATAGTTTTATTTACGATTAGGCGTCAGCTTGGCATATGGCGACCAAATTGTAGGAACTACAGATTGTTGGCAAAATATATGGAACTGTACAATGTAACTAACACGTAATCCTTAGCTTCGATTGCATTGCACTCATAAGTGACGAGGCGCAAGTATTTAAGTTCTACTTCTGGATGAAAATCACTGGTCAATTTTCTCTTAACGTGCATAAGCAGAAGCGACTCAAGATGTTCTAGAATTATCAAACTTCACAAGAGGTTCTTGATTAGCTTTACTCTACAAACAGGGATTAAAATTCTAAACTGATCGGTGGGACGGCTCTCATCCAAATGTTGTTCCTAACAAGTGCATCCCATCCTATTAATTGATTCATAATTGACGAGATATGACTGTATGGTTGTCGACAGATGTATGCATAATATAATATATAGAAACAGGGCTCCATGGTGTGCGAAAAAAAAAAAATTGTGGGTGTGCTTTTGTGTAGCTCCGGAAGCATATTTTAAAGATTTGGAAGCACCTTGCCTGAGAATTATTCCTTTAATCTAAAAATTAGACTGAACGAATTGTATAGAATTGAATTTTGGTGGTGTATAAAGATGATTAAAAGCCAAAAATGTCTTCCTAGTATTCAACCTAGAGATACTGGAAGAAGACTTCGAATGCGAGGTGCGATGGTTGGAGATTAACACCGGAACCAGTTATTTGGTGAGTTTTGTTTTGTTTTGTGAGCTTTATCTTATATATGTATGCTCTGTACAGTTGCAGTATGTAGTTAGCTGTTTTGCGTACCAGCGGTATCTTTTGATTTTGTAATATAATTTTTGGAAATGTTGAGATGAAATTGTGGACCCAGTGACAGCATTTACCCCAAACCAGCATTGTGTATGATTAATATACAAGACAATTTACTGCTCAAATTGTGTCTGTACCCTTAATTCTCGTATTTACCAGAAGAATAGGGACAATACTTGGCGATATGAACTCAGTAGTTGTCGCAGAGGAGGTGAAAGTGAAAACGAGAATGACCGGAGGGAACAAGAGTGAAAAAAAAAAAAAAAAAAAAACGAATTGTCCATTTGTGTGCCATATAACATATCGTCGCTTAAGATGCAAAACCGCGTATCTCAGTTAGCTTTTGAAAATGGATAACGCGCTAAAACCTACCATCACTATACTGCGCATCGCGTGAAATGTAAGAACAAAACTCATATGAACCATTATTTTTAGATACATAACACATTTGCAAGTAAAGTGTCACAACTCAAAATTTTCCAATTTTCGTTTTCTTGGCTCGAAAACATGAGAGCATTCTTTTTCTTTGACAAAAATGCCGCAGGTCTATCTACATCGGTGGACGGTAGATAGCAGAAGTGTTTGACGGATTTTGTATATAGTTTCTCACGTAAGATGTCACGTGTTTTCCTTCTTCTGTAAAATTACTGTATAGTTTTTGAGTTGACACTTTTCTTGCAAAAGTGCCATATGTTTTTAATTAACCAAAATTACATGAATAAATCAATTTCTGAAAGATTGGTTCTGAGTTATGGTCATGTTACTTGGTTTTACTTTCAAACACGTGACAAACATGGATTGTGAGAAATGAGTGAACAGTGAAGTTTTTATCGTCTCCTGTAAAATTTGCTTTTCGTGAGATACGCAGTTTTGCATCTTAAGCAACGACATAGTCGGATATTTACGAGACATTACGTAAATACATTACTGTTTCTCGTACAGTAACTTTTTATACATAATATACAAAAATACTTGCATAAAGCACAGATTTGCCTATGGATGCTTAAGTTACTCTATGAGATTGTAATTTTAAAAATGGAGTTATAAGCAAGTTTCTTCGTTTAAGTGTTTCATAAAAATGCGTTTATTTTTTGTTTAAAGTACAAGATGTGAATGGGTTATAAATACATGAAATTGAAAATTCGGTATTGTGCTCACTCGTTTAACGGTCTAACATGAAAATCACATTATCATAGCGCCTCTTCTTTGGTAATCATCATGTTCATATCGTTAGATATTTTTTCCTTTTTAGGTCCCTTAGTAGCGAAGGTATAGAAAAAGGGACTTTATAGGCCCATGCAGTCCATCCGTGCCCAAAAAATTAATCTCTAGAATCAGAAGGTGTAGAGAGAAAGTTGAGGTGTCGTTGGAAGGTCCAGGCTAGACTAACTTAGAGTCACGGAACCGTCTTAATGATGCAGTGGGTCAGTGTTGCCAATCCAGTTGTTTTTAAATGTTAATCAAAATTTCTTCCATTCTTTAGACCTGTCTGCGCCAAAATTGACAAACATATTTCTATACAATAGAAGAATACTGTAGATGTTCGTGTTCCTAAGCACCTGAGTTGTCAGCGTTGCCAACCTATTTTATAAAAAATATGTTAGTTTGTTTGAGATACTATGAAACGATTGCTGCTAGAAACGCAGTGCTGACCTATTTCATATTCTAGAAAGGAAATTTCGGAGGACGGTAGTACACAATTTGTGTACGAACCTACATTACGTTACAAGATTTAGAGATGTCGTTAATCGTAAAAACAGCCACGTCAGCTGTTGATTACTGCAAGTCTAACTGTATAAAGCATATAGTAAAATAATATAAGATAAACCTTATGCAAAACAAAGCTCAGCAAATAACTAGGTGAAATTTTACACTTCAACCAGCGCACCTCGTATTCGGTGCTTTTCTTTCAGTGACTTTCTTTTGCTTCAAATATTTCTTTAAATCTTTAATTTTGGAACACAATTATGTAATGTTAATTAGATAAACAAGTATTAGGAGTGGAAATTAAAAGAAGCCTTCATTGCAGCAATACTTTCCATATGTAAAACAAGTGAGACATGAAAATAGAATGGGTTGTGTGTATATATTGCTATCTACAATGAACCTTCACTATATAATCTATCTTTTCTTCCCGTAACTGTTCTCGAGTTTTACTGTTACAAACATACAGGTTGGAAACTTTGTGTTGTATACGAAATTTGTTTAGTGTTTCTGTTTTGTCCCGAATAAAATTCAATGCAGCATTTTGTTCAGTGCACTAGTATCAAGTACTTAGTGGGTAGATGATTACTTGTGGACATTTTGTAGTTGCTAATTTTATATTTGATAACTAGTAGCTTGTTTTCGGGAACTACTTTATGACTGGATTAGTAAGGTACATAGTATGTTTGCTGTATTTCAAAAGTGTAATGTAACGTGTTGATGCACAATTTCTTAACATTTTCCCAGTCGTAAAAGTTGTCTTGACATTCATTTGACACTACTAAAAGACTAAAGTAATCAATAATATATTTTCCTGCATTATCTATGACTTTCTCCAATGTGGGGGCAGTTTTTCGGTTCTACGTTTGTAGTTGAATGAGCCAAATGTGAAGAGTAATTTCGTTATGAAAGATTTCACAAAGATCGTTGGATAGAGAGCGGAAAAGGAGGAAATCTGAGGGAAAGAATCAGGGAAATAAGGGGGATATGAAATAACCTCGCAACGGAGCTCTTGGATAACTGTAACTGTTTTCGTCATGTTAGCGGAATGCGGGGAGGTGCAATCGTGGGGACATCACTTTATACAGTCTTCTAGATAGTTTCTCTTGAATTGCGGCCGCATGGCGTCGCAGTGTTGGCGATAAATACGACACAGTAGTGATAGTTACATTCCTAGGAAGCAATTCTTTGTATACAGTGGCTTCTTCCTGCCACAAAATTAACAGCATTCAATTCCGTGAATTGACACAAGCTTTTGCACGGGGAATTGCTGTTTTGTTAATCTCAGCCAAAGTTGACATAAAGGTGCCTTTTCAAACGAGGAAATTATTTTATTGCCGTACTTTCCTGTATGGCATTCCGTCCATTGAATTTTAATTTAATTTTATTTAAGGCCTTTAGGTAACTTTGGCTCAGGCCGACAATTTCTCCATACACGGCACGAATATTTCTAGGTTGCCTCCGCTGACTTTGCTTTTTGGTTAAACTCAAACAAAACAATAATAACTCCATTTTTTTAGCCTACAAATAATACTAACTTCCTTGAAACCTGTGAAATTCAAGGCGTGTTCACTAGCACAAACCTTTTCACTCCAAATGATAAAAAGCTCGTAATACCGGATTGTTGCCAGGCCAGAAACAAACACTACGAAATTATGCATCAATCCAATATATAAGGTAGAAGATTACTATTCGGGAACAAGACATTGCGACAGGTGCACAAATACTTCATATAAAATTAAAATGATAGCAAGCTTTCGCCAAAGGCGTGCTCACGGAAGAGAATAGAAAAAAAGTTCGAGAGGGAATGTTAAAAGGTGCAGCTATGCAGCCTCTTTATGCTGCTATAGTGGAAGCTAAATAACATGGCCAGATTATGAAGGCGAAAGAATTACTAAAGTAGGCAGAGTGAAGTGAGTGTAGAGAAATATCTGTACTAGAGAGTCATAAAGAGGCTTCCTGAGAGAGAGATATATATATATAAGGATAAAGACAAGGAGAAATTATTAATGACAGTAAAAAAATATTATGTAGTAACAACAAAAGTGAAAGGATATAGGGTTTGAACAAAATACTACTCAGAAAAAAAGGAGGCAGAAGAATTGGTGCGCAGGGAAGTTAAATGCAATTTTGACAGGTTCTTGATCGATGGAGGGAATAGAGATATACATCTGCTCCCATTTCTTCCTAACTGTAGCAGGTGACTAAGAACAAAATTTTAAGGATACTGCACTGAAAGAGCTGTGCCCACTTTCTAAAGGCTGCGTAAATAAAAAGGAACCAATTGAAACGTATAGGAAATGAAAGTAGTCTTTGATACGAGTAATATGATATATATATATATATATATATATATATATATATATATATATATATTTTCCGCCGGGGTCGGCAGGGTACCTTCTTAGGCACTTGAAATTAACATGGAATTATATGGGAGAGGACAGTATTTTGCGATTTCTGGAGCAGGGGTAGGAGACGTACTCAACTATATTTTGATATATTGTAGAGCTACTTAAGAGGATATATCAGGGAAGGCAGTTTTGCGATTTAGCTCCCACGCGATTTATCACCTACTTCAATATTTGGACAACAGATGGCACAGTTGTAATTCAAATTCCCAGAAATTCCCTATGCAGGGAAATTTCCCTCTCTCTACAGAAGTGCTTTCTTACTAAGTGAGTGTGCTGGGTGCGGTACTACAGGGTGAAGGAAACTTGTAACATAAAAACATCAGCCCCACGACAGCTTCAAAACTTTCTTCCTCCCTCCCCTTTCACCTTCCTCTAAAGGAAAACAAAGAATCCAACACCAGCAGCGAAGAATCTTTACGAAGGAAGGAATATCACCTGAAAAAAGGTTCAGATGAACCAAAAACATTTGCAGCTCTTCCGTTTGTTGTTGACAATAATTTTGAAGAAGACTGAAAAAATCGAAGGACTAGGCCATTGCTTTTCCTTTGCAATGGTCGCGCGTTCGATTTCAAATGAAGACACCAACTTCAAAAATATGAACTCGGATAGTGGTTCGAATCAGGAAGTTACTAGTACTTCAGCTTTGAGGGTTAGGATTTGAAACGTTATATAATGAGTCGAAGTGTTCTTTTCAGGATTTACATTATAGATACAATTTGGAGGGTTCTTTCAAGTTGCTAATAATAATAAGTTTGGCAACTATTATTATTATTATTATTTTTCAATTCACATCACATGTTAGTCCCGATCATAACTTATAGGCCTACTGCATAATAATGTATAATTGAGCACAGGTTGCTTGCGGAGTTCATTCTTCACTTGAGCAACAAGCTGTTCAGGAAATTCATTTTAAATGCATTCTCTTCTAATTAATTTTCTTTATTTAATTACACTTTTATTCACAATTGATTCTAATTGTCAGCAAAATTTTGACTTCGTAGTAGTTAGATGCAGGCCCGCAACTGTGGTTTATGTCACCCGGGGCAAGAACGCAATTCCCCCCCCCCCCCCTTCCCCCGCCGAGGTTTGGTTAGAAAAGTGTTTCTCAGTTATACATTGCACTCTTAAATTACATTTAAAATAAAACTAATGTTATATCGATTTTTAAATATTGTAATGTAAATTATTTTAACCACAAAAAATATATTACATTCGCTATGTGCTTGCAAGTTGTAAAAATAACTTTGTACAGGTTTCATTCTTCATTTAGCTTTCGTTTGAAAATGAACAAATTTGTTTGTTCGTAAGAGAGCATAATATGGCTCCAAATACAAGAGACTTATACAAACTCATTTATTACATCACATATTAGTGTAGATTTAAAAAAAAGAAAAATGGGAAAACTAATATTAAATACAATAAGCATAAAGGCAACACTTAAATACTTATGGCGAATACTGAGTATTAGATACGTAAAAATTTTGTATTATTTATAACAACATAATATACCGGTATCAAACAAGATAAATATGCATACTTCCTTACATATGCATACTGTCATATTTGCATTAATACATTTATCTATATAGAGACATATACGCGAGTGTAAAATAAATATTATAATATATTACGCCTAAAAGTAATCCTAAAATTTCAGTACTTGCGTGATATTTTTACTAAAACAACATATTAATATCATTCATAAACATGTGAATTCTGTTCCAAATATACTTTTTTCAAAGACATTGCAGATATTATTTTCGCTTTAACGAAAAATCTATGTACGGATTAATTTGAACTACATAATTAAAACTGATTTTAGCCTGCGAGCATTTTTGGTCGCAAAAATTTTGATTGTGTTATCATAAGAAATAGTTGAAGCTATTTTATGTTCAATAGCAATAATACTCAAGTTTGAAAGTCTTTCTTGCGCCATGTCGCTTCTTAAGTAATTTTTAATAAGTTTAAGTTGACTAAAACGTCTATCCTCTGAAGCAAATGTTACAGGGAGAGTTACAAATATCTTTACGGCTGTTTTCATATTTGGATATCCAGTCTGTGCTTGTAGATGAGATTCAAGAGTCTCGCTGGAGGTGCAGTTTTCATGTTGGCATCCAGTACTAAGGCGTGGTGCTTAAAACTTTCAATTTCCTCAAGAAATTCGTCTTCATTTATGTCGTTCTTGTAAGTTTCTGCTTTTTCGCTGCAGTATGTAAGTCGTTGACATTCACTTTGAGGATGTTACTGCCATTTAGAAAGCTAAATTTTTCACTGATTTCTTCCAAATGTTGAAACCGGGTTTTTAATTCACCCAATATGTTGTCAACGATCTCAAATAAAGTAATTTTAAGCACATCTTTCCCTGATAAGCCGACACTTTTATCATCGCAGCTCTCGTCAAACATTTTTTTTTTCCTTTTCTCTTCCAAATCAGCAGATCCCCAAGCTTCTCAGCAATTAGTTTAGCTTCTGCAGTTGCTTTGAATGGAGCACTATCCCTAGTCGCTTCCAAGAAGTTTAAAAGGCCATGAATACGTTTGAGTGACTCGTCTACTGTTATGTCAGCACTTTGTAGAAACTTATTTACACGATAGATTTAAGAATTCTATACCAGAAGCAAGTAAGTACAACGAATTCAAACTTACAATTTCCTTGTAAATTCTTAGCCCCGGTCTTTGTTTCTGAAGTAAAGAGACGGCTGAGTGCCAGTTCATCCAGGGCCTCGTAAATCTTGTCTAAGTGTTGATATAAAACTTCAACAGCTTCCTCTTTCTATGACCATCTGGTGTTACTTTGAGATTTTAAGGAAAGTAAGTACATGTTTTTTTTTTCAAAATCTCCCATCTAGATGTAGAGGCTTCGAAAAATACACACAGGCAATTCAGAATGCCAAAGAATGTTTGAGCTTCAGGTGATACCTCCTTGACTCTAATCTATTTCATAACCTTTTAAGGACTTGCCAAAGTTGGAGCTTGTCGGTTGCGGTACAGAACAAAGATCTGGCAGGAAAAGGGGGATTCTCTTTGTAGAATATATTTCTACGAAGTGCATAATGTCTGCGGTCGGACAAAGGAATACGATATTACTATACAGGAATACTACAAAGGAAGGATAATATATTTTTAATGTATGACACATTAGATTTTATATATTTTGGAAGACTACACTTTATTTTCAAAAGCAAACTTCCAATGTGTCTGAAGCGTAAAGTTTATAATCAATGTGTCTTACCTGTAATGATGTACGGCTGCGAAACTTGGACATTGAATGCGCAAACGACTCAAAGGGCAATGGAGAGAAGCATGCTTGGAATAACCAGGAGGGATAGGAAGATAAATGAATGGATTCGCGCACAAACAAAGGTAGAGGATGTAATCAAGACTGCGAAGAAGATGAAGTGGAGATGGGCCGGTCACATAGCTAGACGAACAGATGGAAGGTGGACGACAAATGTACTACAGTGGATTCCTAGAGAAAAGAAACGACCGAGACGACGTCCAAATGTAAGATGGGTAGATGAAATCAAGCGTTTTTCAGGAGCTACATGGATGAGGATAGCAGACCGAGATATGTG